>PVHX01024314.1:0-24255 GCA_004024805.1 Geosciurus inauris
AAGCTCAGGAAATAATGCCAGGAGTTAATAAATGGGATGATATCAAACTAAAAAGCTTCTGTACAGCAAAGAAAATAATTAGGAATATGAAGAGGAAACCTACAGAATGGGAGAAAATCTTTGCTAGCTACTCTTCTGACAGAGGATTAATATCCAGAAAATATAAAGAACTGAAAAAAAATTAATGGGCAAAAGAACTAAACAGACACTTCTCAAAAGAAGAAATACAAATGGCCAACAAATATATGAAATAATTTAATATCATTAGCATTTAGGGAAATGCAAATTAAAACTACACTGAGATTTCATCTCTCTCCAGTCAGAATGGCAGTCTTCAAGAATACAGACAATAATAAATGCTGAAGAGGATGTGAAGAATGTGGAGAAAAAGGAACACTTTGACACTGTTGGTGGGATTGTAAACTAGTACAATCACTATGGAAATCAGTATAAAGGTCTGCAGAAGACCAGGCATGGAACCACCATATGACCAAGCTATACCACTCCTCAGCATTTATTCTAAGGAATTAAAGTTAGCATACTATAGCAATACATGCATACCCATGTTTAGAGTAGTACAGTTCCCCATAGCCAGATTATGGAACCAGCCTTGGTGTCTATCAGTGGATGAATGGATAAGGAAAATGTGGTATATATACACAATGAAGTTTTATTTAGCTATAAAGGAAAATAAAATTATGGCACTTGCAGAAAGATGGATGGAACTTGAGAACATTATGTTAAGTGAAATAAGCTGAACTCAGAATGTCAAGGGTTATGTTTTCTGTCATATGTGGAATTTAAAAAGGAAAAAGAAAATGAAAGGTGAGGGGTCTCATGAAAATCAAAGGGAGATCCGTAGAGGAAAAGGACTGAGGTGGCAGGGAAGAGAGGAAGGGAAAGAGGAAATACTGGGGAATGATATTAGCTAAATTATATTGTTATATTACGTGCACATACAATTATATAGCAACAAATCACACAATTATGTACAACTATAATGCACCAATAAAAAATACGGAAAAAAAGAAAGGGATGGGAGAAAAGAGAGGTACTTAGTTCTATGTCATTTTAAGTGATTTGTGGATTTGATTATATGAGTAGACTATAATTAATCTGTGCATTCTCTTTTTGATGAACAATTAGATTGTTTCTAGGGTTTTTTTCCCCCTACTAACAATGCTGCTATGAATGATCAGTACATGTCTCCTAGCATCACGTGCATGAATTTGTCTAAGATGAATCTCTTGTCTAGAATGCCTGAATTATAGGATTTTTTCAACTTCAAGTTTACTAGGCATTGCCAAATCACATTTCAGGTTTAGTTGTACCAATTATAGTTTCTTTTTAAGTTTTTTCATGATCTCTGTTTCCTTCAATCCCTTTTTTAAAAATTTCGGTTTTTTATCTTAGTAGGTTGTTTTAGTCTCTGACTCACTGTGATGGCTTTCCTCAAATATCTGGTGGAAGGCCAGGAATTCATACTTAAGGGTGGAGCCCCAAAGAGCCTTTTGAAGTCCTGTGTGAGTGAGCTGTGGGCTGCACTCTAAGACAAAGTTTCTTACAGTGGCACTTTTGGCTTAGGGACTGGATAATTCATTGTTGTGGGGGCTGTTTAAGAACCTACCTGGCATTTGCCCACTGATTCTGGTAGCACCCTTACTCCCCAATCATGGCAATCAAAAATATCCCCACATGTCTTCTGGGACCATCCCAACCCCCATTTCTACATGAGAACCACTGCTCTAGGATAAGTAGGTGGCTGACTGACCATTTTATTTGCCCCAAATATAAGACTGCAGAGGCCTTCTCTTCAGATAAGTTCTTCCATCTCTTTTCCTTGGTTGGTGGAGGGAGAACAGGGAAGTCGACTTGATGAAGGACCTGATGTGGCTGTTCACCCAGGTCCTCTGATTGCACTCCATACTCCATACTTCTCCTTGACTGTGTTGGCGTACCTGACTCCAAAGCCTTGGAGGTTATTTTCCCTCAGTCACCCAGTCTCCTGTCTCCATAAAAGAGTTCCCTTGCCTGAATGGGATGGGAAACATAGCTGAGCTCTGTTATAATTCAGCCAATTTCATTTTGTCTTAGTGGCGAGAAGCTGAAAATTGTAATTTGAAGAGGAGATTTAGCATGCCTTCATCTTTTAGGAAAGTTTGTATTAACCGTTTTTTCCTCTTCCAATGTATTTATTTTTATATATTTATCTTAAGTGAGAAAACAACAAAAACATAATTTAATTCTAGTTAAAGCCACATGAGGGGAAAAAAAAGAAGAAGGAATGAATAAGAGAGAGTGAGAAAGAGGAAGGGAGGTTAGTCTTAAAAAACAGCAGTTCCTTGGAAAACACCTTTCAGAAAATCGAGTCCCTCCTCTCCCTTCTGTACGTGGGAAGCATCTTAAAAACAGAACTGACCTTTCAGGAGGAACAAAAACAGTGACTTTGGTGCTTACTGGTCTTGTCAATGTACTGTTCTTATTTTTGTCCTCCAAATGTACTTGACTGGTGAGAACACTGTGTTTTTAAACCTCTTCATCTTGTAGATATAGAAAGGGTAAGAGTTTAGATATATAAAGGCAATGTTTTCACTTATTGATTTCTTGTCCTTGGTTTCAGTCAGGGACATCAACAGCTGGAAAACAACTAATTACATTCTGTACCAAAATAAGTGAGTAAAAAATGAATGAAGGAATAAGCAGCCATGGAGTCCTCACTATAGGCTAGGTCCTGCATCAAAGGTTTCATTCACACACAGATCTACAGATGGGTAGATGTCTGGTGTTTCCATGGAGAGGCCAACACCTGCATGGATGTTACCTCATTTTATTCTTACAAATGCCCCGTGAGTTGATGATGTCCCCCGCCCCCATTTCCACAGACAGAAACACAAACTGTTAGACTTATGTGATTAAACTACTTGTAACAAAGGTCAAATGGCTAACAGATGTGTCTTTAGCAGATCTGGGAACCAGTGCATAGAGCTTGAAAAATGGGAGGATTTGCTCATTTTAAGTGTCTGGTTATGGATCAACAAACTTTTATTGAGCACCATGTACTAGGTATCTTGCTAGATACTAGGGAGACAATCCAATTCAATGTGTTAAGTGATGCCCACCCACCATGAGGAGAGCCTGTCTGCATTACTTAATCCACCAATTCAAATGCTGATCTCTTGTGGAAACACTCTCACAGACACACAGAAATAATGTTTAACCAAATATCTGGTTGACACATAAAATTAACCAGCTCAGAAATATCTCTCTAGATACTTGAGCTGCTGTTTCCAGAGACAGGAGGGATGGAGGCTCCGCTGAGGAAGCATCTGACCCAGCATAGAGAGAGCGGGCAGGGTTAGAAGTGGGAGCCATTGCTTATGGTGATTACGTTAGCTGTGCCACTCTGGCAAGCCCTTTCCCACTGTGTTGCCTGGCCTCTGGCATTTTCTCCCTGAAAACAAGAATGAACATGATGTCATATATCACACTGTCCTACTCTGTGGTAGAATGAATACTCTGAGCATTAGTCAGATATGTTGAAGGAAGTGCCCAGTAATCCTTTCATCTAAAACTCTTTTACTAGCTTTTCTTACTAGTGAGGGTATCAGCTCAATCATCAGAGCTATTTCAAGCATACTGAACCTAAATTCAGAAAACGAAGCTGGCAAAATTGTAGAATAAATGGCTGATTTTGTTGCTCGTTTTTCCTCTTTTGGGAGTCACTACTGCACTTTCTTCTATGGAGAAGGGCATTGGCTAAGGAGCCAGGGAAGCTGTGCTATTTATGATGTAAGCCACTGAAGTAGGCTTCACCGGGCCTCACTTACCTCATCGGTAATGATCCATCTTTGGCAATGATGATTTTTTAAAGTAGATTGTATTGGGTGTGATGAAGTGATGTAAATAAAGCACCTAGGAAAATAGCTGATATCAATGCAGTGTTTATATGTCAGTTTTTTGTCTTGTTTTAGTAAAGTATCTATCATTATAAATTTCTAGTTTCGATAAATGTACATTAATTTATTTCATAGGATTTAAGATCTCAAAATTTTACAATATTTGTACTAAATTTATAGAGATACTTATTAAAACTCAGTGGTAGCAGTAACAAGTTGGGCTTAATACTATGAGACTATGTATGGATTCAACTAACGGACCAAAAGAATTCAAGTTCTGGAAGCTCAGGGCATGATTTGAGTGGATATACAAAATTAGAAATATTCCTCTGGCTTAGACCAAGACATGCTTGTTGGGAACAGATAAGAAACACAGAGTCAATGAAATGATAAAAATTTCTGCAGATGTATTCCTAGTGTAATTATTAAATGAAAGATATTCACCAAGAACACATCCTGATTTGTATTCTTAAGGTGAAGATAAAAACAAAACTCATTTTAAGGAAATCTGATGCAATTCTTTTAGAAAAGGAAAAATCCCTATACCTCATTCACTACTTGGAATCACTTTTATGCTTTTGGGGCTGAGGATATAGCTCAGTTGAGTACTTGCCTTGCATGCATAGGCCCTGGGTTCTAATCCCAGTACCACAAAAAAAAAAAAAAAAGTCAGTTTCAATTTAGATTAACAAAAATGTAATAAGTCTATCAAAGGGTACCATGCATTCTTTCAGCAACATTTCCATGCAATCTCTCTTTTTGCTTTTGTCACAATAATGTGAGGAAGATATCATTCCACCATTTTGCAGTCAAAGAAACTGAGGTTCCAGAGAAGTTTTATGATTTATCTAAAGCCGTGTGATCAGTAATCCATGAAGCCAGGATTATCAAGCCCAGATTTGCCCTGCTCTAAATCCAGGCCTCTTTTCATAGAGCATTAGTAGCATACCCTAAACTAATTTTTTTTTATTTTGCACATTTAATAGCACCTTTCTTCATCAAGATTTCTACAAGCTGAACAAATTGATTTGCAAATTATTTTTAGAAATCATTTCACCCATCACTGAGAGCAGCCTTTACAGAGCTTTTCAAAATCATACAAAAATATTACTTGGCAGTTAGATGAAATGAAGAAAGGAGAGAGAGAAATTATTGGAAACTACAGAGTATTTATGCATAAACAGTAGAAGACACAAAAGGGGCCAGAAGGATGACTCCCCACTGGCCTGCCCTGGTTGAATAAATAACATTTAAGTACCACAAACTTTATTGGTTATTGCCTGGGTTCTCTGGAGGGATCAGGGTGCTGACTGGAACATCTGTCCCTCAAATTACAGCATTCAAAATCAATCCTATAATTTGGGGTGCTATTCAAGACAGCTAAAGTATTACCTGGTGGGAGCCTAAGTCAGACTCAGTGAGAGAAGCAAAGTTCAGTCAGAGAGCAAATACGAAGGTCATGGGCAAGAGATAAGGTAAAATCTCCAAGGAGGAAAGCAAATCATGAGATCCAAAAGTTAGAAGCTCAAAAGAAATTGAGAAGGCTAGACTGAAACACAATGAAACAATTATTTCAGAATGGAGAATGTGAACTGTTTAAGGAAATCAAAAGACCTTTATCTGTGACACCCACAGCCTGAGCTATACGGCCACCCAAGTAGGCTAAAGGGCCTTTTTTTCTATCTGTTCCTTAATTGATTGCACTCTCAAGTCTACCACATGAATTCCTAGTTTCATAACAGCTTATAAAACTTATATAACATTATAACTATACACACAAGCATAAATAACAAGCCATTTTACACATTCTGTACCCCAAACACAATGAATTTGCTAACCACCCATCCAGGGACCAGATTAGAACTCAGCACTGCAATGCTGCCATCTTGGATTATTCTGAATGGGTGGATGGGTTTCCAAGATTCTTTTATATCTACTCTCCTCATAATTGGACTTGCACAACAGCAAGACCTGTATTCCAGACATCAACAATCGTAGAAGAAATTCACCACCCTGAAACCCCCCAAATGTTTACAGGTCACCTTCACCTGTCAAATAAACTAGGATGTCTCATTTCTTAGTTATGTGACAAGTTGTAGTGTGTGGGTCCACAGAGCACTATTGCTCCAGCTACATACACTAACTGCTTGAGAAAAACACAGCATCTCTCCTTGGCCATCATGAAAACTGTTTTTGATTCTTTTGACCAAACTATTTTTGGTTAGAAAGGGCACTACCAGACATCCTGCTCAGGAGTTTGCTCTAAAAATGTTGTCCTGGTGCTAGAAGGAGAAACTCTTTGGGGAAGAGAGAGGATTCCTCCAGTGCAGCCTTTTGCTTTCCATTTTGGGAAGGGCTCTCTGCCTCTTGTAACATAAATCACATGATCCAAGGAAGAATCTCTACCTCTCTCCAGAAGATGGAAATTTGGAGGAAATGACACCCAAAACAGGGAGAGATGATTGGAGCTGATTGAAGAGATTGCTCATCTGTTCCTGCTACCTGCATTTCCAGAGAGCCCTATGCACAGTCGTGTGTCGTAGTGCCCCCCACCCCACGCTCTCTTTCTTTCCAGCAGGTTCCCTTTTCCATGTTAAAGAGAACATTTCTTTTGCTTATAACCTTAGAGTGTTCAGGGCTGCTCCCCAAGAGGGGAAATGATGAGGAGCCAGAGACAGGTAAAAGAACTGCCAAAAAGGGGACAAACAAAGAGGGATATAAGAGCCCCTGTGCCCAAGACTGGTGACTCCAAAGTTGGTGTCCTGGGCTTCAGATCATAAAACATTTTTAATTATGTCTCCCACCCTCCAAAAAAATGTTTTAATTAAAATACCCACTCTAAACACAGGAAAGTTTCCTGGCTGTATAAAACAACAGTTCTGTTTGTGCTCCACTAGATTTTCACCTCTCTGTGGAATGAGTGATCCTGACCAAATCAGAAGCTTCAGTTGAAGTCTCAGTTCAAAGAAGTGAGAAAATGAACTAAACATTGTTTAATTAGTGAAGTTTGTTCAGCCATATCCATCATGAAAAAATAAAGTGACATTTCTTGGTAATTAAAAAAAAAGAGCGTAATTTTCAGGCAGGAGGCTCTTGCTAAGTACAGAACTGTACACGCAGGTCACTGGAACAGAATGGCTGCCTGTGGCCAGAACAAGTGCCCATCACTTTCTTCACACCCTGCCACCTCCAAAAGGACCATGAACTCCTCTGCACCCTCCGAGAGAGATGCAGTTCATATTCATGTCAACTCCCCGAAACCTATGCCGAGGCTACCCCTCCTTGCGCTTAGCTCCAGCCCTCTGTGAATGGAGCCCTGTATTTCCGGTTGCCACTTTTGTAATTGCTCCAGTTCACCCCTCTCTCCCGCCAGACGGCCTTCACTGTTTTACCACAACACTTATGCATGCATCTGGCAGGTAGTGAACACACGGTAGTTAATTCACTGTCCTTCAAAAGGACTCTATAGTAAACCATGGTTTCTCCCTCTTTGGCAAAAGTCCTACACTAGAAGTTTACATCAGCATTATGCTAGGAGTGAACTTTGGGGCTGAATTTTCATTATGGGTTCAGAGCCTTACTGCAATCTTAGTGTGCCCTTCTTTCTTTTCTTTTTTTTTTTAAAAAAAACCATAAACCTTTTTTCTTCTTTCTTTCCTTCTTTTTTTTGAAACAGGTACTATCAGTTCTGTTTTTGTTTTCAATCTATCTCACTCCAACACCATGCAGCCAATTAATGTGTAAAGTAAAAAGAATGTAAAGTGGATGTAAGCTATGACTTTTCCCCCAGGCCCTCCTTCAAAACTCTTCCACATCTTCCATCAGTTTCTCAGAATAAGTACAAATTAGTTTTGACAATTACACTTCAGATCAGTTGTAAATGCATGTTTGATTCCAAGTTAAAGATGCCATAATATTTCCTATGGTTCACCCACATGTTTAGAGTTGCTAAATCTTATGAAGTGCATCTCCTGCTCCTTGAATTGCTGTGTCACGCTATATAATGCAATAGTTACGCTTTGCCATGGAAACAGGCCCTTCCTTTGGGGCTTTGTGCATTCCATGGCCACAGAGATTGAGTCTGTTCCACTTCTGCAGTATGCTATTGAAGTCCCCCCACCCCCGACTTCACCATTTTAGTTAAAATTTATAGGAAGGAAACATCTCTAAGGGAGATGTTTCATTGCAGGAAACTGACATCTTTATTCCTGCTAGTATTCATTAGCAACTTAATTTCAGGTAATGTTTCTCCTAATTAGGTTTACAGAATGGTGCAGGTTTTGCACTCAGTTATCTCCATTATGTGTGCAACTATCTACTATCAACATCAAAAAGAACAATTAAATAAAATTTTAGGTGTGCTGCCTTAGACATTGAAAGTCTAAGTACTGGCCCAGTGAACACTCCTGGATATTCATCACTGCAAGAAAGCATTGTTATAATTAGAATCTCACCTATGTCTGATAAATGTTCACATAGAGCTCATCCATGATGCAGGATAATGAGTTTCAGAGGCCCCTATCTAAGTCCCAGTTCCAATTAACCTGCAACAGAGAGAACTGCATGAGAAGTGTCAACAGCAAATTTAAGTTGGTGGATTTGAGCAGAAGAAATGATGATAAATTACCCTGGTGGAACCCATCAGTCAGCACCTATTTCCTTTCCATAAAGGAGTTGTTTTTGCAAACTCAAATTTGTCACTCCTCTCTCAAATATTCTGCAAATATAACACACTGTTTTTTAGATAAAGGTTAACTGAATGAGTCTCTAGAGAATAAAAAGCAAATCATCTCCCTACTCATTAATTTACAGATCCCCCATATGTGTCTGAAATGCTCATGTTAACTGAGAACAAAGAGAACAGCCAACCCTGCTAATATTAGTGGGCTCTTTTATTGCCCAACTGCTTTATTTATTTGTTTGTTTGTCTATTTAATGATTGTGCTACTTAGAAAGTATCTTGCTTCTAAAACTTCTTATTAGCTGAGCAATAAAAGCCAGGGCAAACAAAATATGGAGATACCACAATTCCAGAGGGACCCAGTTTTGCAGGAACACAGGTAGTTTGCCTTGTGCACGGTCCACCCCCAAATTTCAACAGGGTCAAGCTAGGGGATACAGCAGTGAGCAAATCCCCTCCCCTGCAGAGATTATATTCTGGAGGAGGGAGCCAGACAAGAAGGTTTTAAGTGAATTAGAACCATGTTAGAAGATAAGAAGGACCATGCGAAGCATGAAGCAGAGAAAGAAGAAATATGTGGAGCAGAGAGGCTATAATTTTAAATACAGTTATCAGGGTAGGCCATTGTGGTGGGGGAAGCTTTGTTATTCTCGTTTTATAAATAAGGCAACTAAAGTACTTGGGGCAAGGTAATATTTGAGCACAAATTAGAAGGCAGGGAGAAAGAGCTCTGAGATCTCTGTATATACCTGGGGTAAAAAGCTTTCAGAGTGGAAGATCAAAGTAGCTTGAGGTATAGCTGGAAAGCTGTGAGCAATGCAAATGGGGGCAAATGGGGACTGGAGAGCTGGAGGTCTGCAAGGGCTTCAGTTTCTGCTCTGAGGTAGGGGCTGCTTGGAAGGTTTCCAGCAGAGGAGGGCCGTGTTCTGCCATTTTGTACAGGGCCACTCTGGCTGCTGTGTTGAGGGTCTGTGTCTGTTCATTATCAGGAGAGCTTTCAGATGTCTTCTCAGTCTGCTATGGTAGAGCCTCTGACTTTCTTTGGAGAAAGTAGCAAACTTCCAGAAATGAGGACAAAGAAAAGATCCTACCATGCATATTGAATAAAAATAAAGTGTCACACAAGAACACTGGAGAGAAATCAAAAGGTAGGTGCTTGATGTGTCTGCCTTCATCACTTCATAGAATTCCCTGTCCGGGTTGCTTAGGAGGCATGGAACCCCACAAATGCAGGCCAGTGCACACTCCAGTTTAGAAGTCTTCCAGCCAGTGAGGTAGCTGCAGAATAGGGTGCAAAGCTCCTTACTGGATATAGATGTAGGAGAGGGTACTGCAAGCTATATAAATTAGAGCCTTGGGTAATGTGGCAGAAAGAACACAGAATCTGATGTCAGAATAACAAAGGAAAGCAGCAGCCATGATAGGTGCTCATTACTTTGTACCTACTGTGTGCTGGGCTTGCTGCCAACATCATCTCTGAAGACTTCTTGGAAGAGGTATTATCAGAACTAGTGGTGAATATAAGGATCATTTTTCTAGGGTGGCAAGGTAGAGCAAAACATTTCCAGGAAGAAGGAGCAGCAAAACATGGTTGAGAGGCTGCAGGCAGCTCAGAACAGCTAGAATATCAAGTACAGGTTGGAGCAGGGAATAGCTAAGTCTGTGGCTCTGCAAGAGGACAAGATTATTCATGCGGGCCTGTCAGCCATTCCAAGGAGCTGGCATTCTAGTCTGTAGATCTTGGGGCCAGAGTTTCACCCAGGGAAAAGAGAACCATTTAGAAAGCTTTCTGGGACCACAATGAAGAATTATGGAAGAACTCCAAGGCTAGAGGCAAGAAGACCTCTAGAGGCTTTTATGAAATTCCATGATTGCTGGTCCAGGAGCAAACATGGGGATGGAGGGAAGGAAGGAGGTAAAGCAACATTCAGGAAGTGGAGCCACCAGGATACAATGACCTGTAGCACTTGGGTAGTGAGGATGAAGGTGTTCAGGACTCCAGGACTCAGGTTGGGTGATAGAATCAGTGACCACGATGAGAGATATGAGAGGCAGAACAGGCCTAGGTAGGAGAGTAGAAAGGATAAACCACAGTTTATGCACTTTTGAATATTTTATTTTAGGACACCTGAGAAGAAAATAGGAGGATATAACCAGGTTGAAACAGGAAGCACTTTGGCAAGAGTTCTGTCATTGTTTTAGCAACTTCGTCCCTTGTTGATTCTTTTTTTTTTTTTAATATTTTTTTTTTTTAGTTGTAGGTGGACAGAATATCTTTATTTTTATTTTTATGTGGTGCTGAGGATAGAACCCAGTGCCTCACGCATGCTAGGCGAGCACGCTACCACTGTGCCATAACCCCAGCCCCCTTTGTTGATTCTTAACTCAAGATTTTATTCTCTCTTTTAATATGATCAATCATTGAGGTTATGTTTTTAAATGACAAGGAAATTGAATTACTTCTAATAGTGGCATCTAGATGTATTAGTATCTCAACTGAAAGAACAGACCCCAATTGTATAAATGTAATAGTGCTTGATCTTAATTAATTTGTACTGAGTATTTTATCTTAAACATTTCAAGAGAAGAGTGAGAGTTATTGTTTGTGTAGCTCTGAGAATGTGCACATAAATAGCACCTGTCATGATGGACACACTGTGCTTTAGAAAAGATAAAATGTCCTGGATAAAGAACAGAGTTCCACTCAGGGAGCAGTTTACTGTCTGAAACCATGAAAAGCACCAAGTACTATAACCTCAGGGAAAAGGACAAGATGTCCTGCATTGAACAAAACCTGATGGTTTTAGTAGCCCTTAAGAGGGAGAAAAATCTGCTAGGAAAGAGAAAGTGCTATTTTATGCCTGGTACATGGCGTTCTCATGAATTGTTGGAAATAAAGAAATGTATATTCTACACTGCTGGCCTTCAATTCATTTACATTCCTTTTCTCTTCAAAAATTTAAAACTGCTAAAAAGGACAGGTACAGTTGGACAAATAGAGCTACAAAATAAATCTTATGTTCTTCAAACATTACAGAGAGTAATGGTCCTTAATCACTGTATACCAGTTTCCCACATTTTTCTCACATTTAATAGAGAAAATAAGAACAAGTTTCTCTCTACCTCATTTGGAAATAAAAATAATTAAAGGATGCATCATCAAAGGTTCTAGGAAGAACTATATTCGTTATCCAATACTTTATAAACACTAACCATTGATCATTTGCTCACCATTTCTCTTTACATATATTAACTCGTATTATCTTCACTTTTGAAGATGAAGACCCTGAAACCCTGTGAGTTCAATGATTTTCCCAGTTGCAATATGAGAGGTCATTCCTACTTTGGTCTAATTCTAAAAGCTGCTCCCTTAAAACTCTACAACTAAACCATTTAAATGAAAGTCTATCAGGTTTAGATGAACCACAATAAGCTGTTCTCTTATTCTCACTATGGCATAACTCATAATTCCCCTCTCACTGGCTTTCCTCAGGAGCAAGCAGGTCAGGTGTTGGTAAGAATGAGGGCTTGTGATGTCAGAAACCATGCACCAGGCAGCCTAGATACTGTATGAGGAGGAGGATGTATCGTTAGAATCAGTGGTGCTTGAACCTCAGATGTCCTAGTGCTAAGGCTGCCATGACAAACTCCCACAAATATGTGGCTTAAGCCACACATTTGATAACAGAAATGTTTTCTGTCACAATCCTGGAGTTTAGAAGGCTAAAGTCAGGGGGTCAGCAGGGCCATGCATCCTCTGAAGGATGGAGGGGAAACTCCCTCCCTGCCTCTTCCTAGCATCTAGTGGTTGTTGGCAATCCTTGGTGTCCGTTGGCTCACAGCTGCATCTCTCCATCTGCCTCCTTCATCATGCAGCCTTATTCTGTGTGTGTGCCCTCTGTGCCTAAGTCTGTCTCTCTCCCTCCCTGCCTCCCTCCTTCCCTCTCTCCTTGTAAGGATATGAGTCATTAAATTTAGTGCCCACCCAGGTTTGGTATGATCTCATCTCCACTTGAATAAATCTACAAAAAAAATAAATAATAAATAAGTCTGCAAACACTCTGTACCAAATAAGATCACATTCACGAGTACCAGGAGTTAGGACTTCAGTATATCTTTTGGGAGGACACAATGGAACCCACTTCACCAGGTTTGCCCCATGATTCTGTACTCTTTTGAACATTGGACTTCTCATCAATATAAGAGGAATGCTAATATCCCATTTCCAGGGTTACCATGAATAATAATTGAGTTAATGCATGCTAAGTGTTTATCCCTGGGCCTGACTCACAGAGACCACTCAGCAAATGTCAGTTTTGACTTATTGTCAGACTTTTTCCTTTAAAAATCATCTGTAAGCTAACCTCTATTCTAAATGCACCGTTGCCATTCAAAGAAACTCTGCATCAATCTCTTGAGAAACTAAGCAAATATGTGTCCCTAATTTGTTTTTATTCTTATTTCTATATGCTGAGTCTCCTTATAGTAGGATATATACATAGATTGTCATAAAAATCAACCAATATCCAAACTCAGAAGTTAAGTTTACCCAAGGATGCTAATCTGTGTATGATGCAAATTTGGATTAAGCTCACAGAGAAACCCATTCACCATCCCTCAAGGTCACCACCATTTTATTTATTTATTTATTTATTGTACCAAGGGTTGAACACAGAGGTCCTTAACCACTTAACCACTGAGCCACATCCCCATTTATTTTTTATTTTGAGACAAGTTCTCACAAAGTTGCTTGGAGCCTTGCTAAGTTGCTGAGGCTGGCTTTGATTTTGTGATCCTCCTGCCTCCACCTCCCAGGGTCACAGCCATTTCAAGGGGAAGTTCCATCTCACTGAGATGGCAAGCGCATCCAAGAACAGCCCTGCCAATCTCTTCTGCTTCTAGCTGTCCAGCTGCTTTTCAACTGGAAAGAGGAGAGCTAGAAAGGAAAGTCTTCCCTGTTTGCAAATTCAGATTCTCATTCTTGTGCCCTGACACCACCAGGTTTGTTATCAGCAGTTTTAGCAGGATGTCATTGGTCTTAGCAGACTGGGGGACCAGGTGATATATCGACAACAGATCAACCACAGTCCAGGTACACTTAATCAGTTCCATTAGGGGATGGCTAGGCAGGCTCCAGTAGTGAGTGGTCAAAGTGCTTAATGAGACAGGAAATGAGAGCCTCCTTGGAAAAGAAACACAGCACAGGAAAGATGTTTCTTATACTCAGAAGCTGGTGTTGACCTCTGCTTTCTGACAGCCTGAATGTCATGTGGACCTAGGGCTTTACTGCTGTTCTGATTCATCCTGTGTCTCCACAAGTCTATTTCTTGCCAATTCAGGAAGCATCTTCTGTTACTACCTTTTGTGATTGACAGTATGGAGCAGGGAGAGTTGCCCTGGAAGGAGGAGATAGAAGAGATCTGTGGCTGTGAATTGTGCTTTCCCCTGTCCTCTGTATAAAGACTCCCCTCAACTAGGGTTTATTTGAAGCAATCAGAGGCTTCTTCTCTAGAACTTTTTTTGGAACTGGACCCTCTGCACAAAGATCAACTTCAGAGACAGAGAGTTGGGAACTCATTTCTCCTGTGGCACTCACTAGCTGTGTGGCTTTGGAAAAGTCTCTTGAGGTCTCCGAGCCCCTTTTTCCTCATATATGAAATGGTGTAATGATATCTCCTCTGCAGGGTTGTCATGAGTCTTAAATGAGATAGCATAGGTACAGTTCTAGCTTTCTCATTCCAGAGAATGAATGGCCAATATATCGAACACCTGACCATTTATATACTTTACATATGATAAATACAGAATATATTTTGTCATAAATGTTTTTTCCAAAATTATAATAACTAGTGTTTTACTTAGCATATACAGTGTTCTGTTGCTGAATTAATTTTACAGGTTTGGTGTCAGCTATTAGTGATCTAAAACCAGAAAGATATGGAAAATACACATTATCTTTCTCTCTCTCTCTCTCTCTCACTCTCTCTCTCTCTCTCTCTCTCTCTCTCTCACACACACACACACACACACACACACCAGGCAATGAACAAGACCAACAAGCACATTAATTTTGATAGTACAACAACATATTCAGAAAGCAGACACTAAATTAAATTGAGACTGCAGGGGACCAGGTGCTTTTTGAGAATAGATATTATTTTAAAAGAAGCAGAAAGAATATCCCAGGCAGAAGAAGTAAGAACATACCCCAAGATGGATGGCCTGGAGTTCCACTGGGGGTGGTAGTACTCATGCACTCTCTGCAGTACCCTCTCTGGAGAATCCAAGTACAACCCTTGTCTCCAATACATGTGGCTACTGAGCCTTGAAATGCAGCAAGTCCAAATTGAGATGTGCTTTAATAAAATGTGCTCTGGTTTTCAAAAAGTTGATACAGAAAGGTAAATATAAATTATCACTAAGTTGTTGTATATTACTCACATATATGAAATTATAATAATGTATATATATTGGATCAAGTAAAATATATGATGAAAACTAGTTTCACCAGTTTCTTGTTAATTTTTTAATGTGGATACTCAAAAATTCACAGTGACATGTATAGCTCACATTCCATTTCTGTTGGGTAGTACAGGTCTAGAGATCAAAACATCTTGGCCTGGGGTGGCAGACGGCATGGAGTTTGAACAGTGCTGTGGAGAATGAGTAGGACTCAGGTGAAAGAGGGAGAGGAAGGATTTTTCAGGAGACAGAATGATGAGTGTAAGCCCCAAGGCAGAATATGCCTGGTGTATTTAGAAAATCAAAAACATGCTGTCAGAATGGAATAGGTAGAAAATTCAGTGGTGTTTTGACAAAATAGCATATTTCAGGAATCTGCGCTCAGATATGTTATATGCTTAAAGAGATCAGTAGACAGGAATGTCCATCACTGGTAGCAAAAATAAAAGATTACAGAAAGAAGCTCCCTGACTTTTCATTTTTGTTGATTTTGTAGTCGTGGCCTGCCTTAGAGAAAAGAAAAATGTTAAACTCATGATTAAAGTTTTGATAAAATGAAGTTTGATGATTCTTGTTGCATCCTTGATTTGGACTTCCTCAACCCAATGACTTCTTGGAACTTTAAGTATATATGTGTGCCAGAAAGACTGGATGAAGGAACAGGTGGCAGATGCCCCATGCAACGAACATCAACTCTCTGCAGCAAGAAATATTGAACTAAATTGATCTAACATATTTTTTATTCTTGATTTTAAAGTACTTAGAAGAAAGATAACCCCACACATGATTTACAATTAATTTGACTTTTCCTTAACCATCCAAAGGATAATAAAGCAAGACTCTACCTGAATACTGTTTGGGGTACTTTATGTAGTAATTCATATGGAACTGTCCATGGTATTTAGGGATTCACACTCTGCAATAGGCAATGGCAAGCAATGATCTTTAGGGGTAAGATTCATTTGAAAAAAATACACTTATATAAATATAAATGTGTGTGTCTCTGTGTGTGTGTGTGCACGCGCACGAGAGAGAGAGACAGAGAGAGAGAGAGACGGAGGGAGGGAGGGAGAAATTGTGTTAGATAAGGAGAAATTACAAGGTTAAATCTAAGTGTTGGAGTTTGTACAGAGGAAGGCAATAAAATCCATATGAGAAGATCTGTAAAAATGTTCAAAAACGAGCTCTTGTAGCAGAATCTTTCACTGTGGGCTCTGGGGTACTAGTCATACCTTATTGGGCCAGAATTACTAGATATCTGAGCTCAGAGAGACATGAGTTGCAAGCTTGGCCTTGCCCTTTATTGGTATGTTACCCTGAGGAAATTACAAAGACTTTGTAAGCCTCAGCTTCCTTATCTTTAAAATGGGATAATAACACCACCTGCCCACAAAAGTGTCCTGAGGACTACCTGAGATCATCCCTGAAGCCCTCTGCTCAGAGCTGGGGTGTGGACTCCTCATGGTGGAGTTGGCTTGGCTGTGGGTCCTACTACAAGTTTTCCTTTGACAAGAGGAAGCAGAGGCTCAGGATCTGGCAGTTGCCTTTCCCAGGGCTTCTACGTCTTCCTTTCCCTGCTATTCTGTAGGACAGCATGCACATTCATGAGGGAGAACTTTCTCAGTCTTTCACTCTCTCATTCTCACTTCCTGTCCCCGTTGTCTCCCTTCTGAGGAAAATCTGAACCCCCTATACTTCCTCACTTCCTCTTTTTTGCCCTCACTCTTACATTTTTTGGAACTTTCCCATTCCTAGATCTCTGAATGGAGAGTACTTTAAATTCTTCCAAAGGGAAATTTCTTTCTGTTTTCATTGGTGCCCTGGATCAAAACTGGCCTGTAGTGATCATCGAGACAAGGGATAGAGTATGAGGATGCATGTAAGTGCACAGAGACATGGGGTCAAGTCATCACTAGGAAGCTCCTACCCATCCTCTGCATGCCTACTTATATGAATGAGTCACTCCTGCTAAAAATAGTGACATCCTTAAGAAGACATGGTAGAGCAATAATTACTCTGACAGCAGTTTCCTCTACCTGCCTGCCTGGGCAGGAACTGGGAAACTAAAGACAGAGGCACAGAGATGGTTCAGAGGGGAGAACAATCAGAAGGATGCTTTGTAGCAGAGAAAAACTTTCAGATCTATACCTTTCATCTGTTTGCTTTTTATTCCTTTTTCATCTGAAAGAATTGTAGGTTGCTGAGTAGCCAGCCTATTTGCATTTAAAAGGGGCCCAGTTTCCTCACAATTTCCTGCCTGTTCACCTTAAAAATGAGGATACTATCCTTTAATTTCAAGCTTTGATGGTCATAGGGGTGGGGTGATCTGAGCTTCTGCCTAGCTGTTCTCCTGATGGCATTCATGAGAAGCAAGCTCTGCAGCATATTTGAAAGCCCTGACCCATGTGTACTCTTCTTCCACTTGAAGCATTCTTTGTGTTGGTGCCTCTTCAGGAAATTGGCTTTCTCTGGTGCTCTCTTTTCCTTGCAGCTCTGCCAGTTAACACAGACCCACCTGATTTGAGAACAAAAAAAAGCAGGCATGTCATCAACTTTGAATATACATCTGCAAAGCTAGTGCTCAGGCCAGATGGCTCAGGCAGTTCATATAAGCATGGTATAAAATTCCCTACAGTTTCTTTAAATATTATTATAGAGAAGAACTTGAGTTTTGCCTGGATTCAGTTCCTGGCCCTGTTCACCTTTTCACCTTGGGAAGATCGGGGACCCAGTGGAAAACATGCAGAACATTCAAAAGAATAAACTGAAGTGAATTAATAAAGGGACTATTTCCAAAGATATAAGTGAGAGTCTGGCCCCCCCAACCCCCCGCTGTAACAAAGGACCACACACAGAATGGCTTAAGACAGTGGAAATTCATTGTCTCATGCTGTTAGAGACTAATGTGAAATCAAGGTGCTAGAAGGGTCGTGCTCCCTCTGAAGCTGGTGGGAGCATCCTCCCTCGTCTCCTCTTTGTTTCTGCAGGCTCTCTGGTCTTCCTGACTTGCTGCTGATAATGACTCTTTGCCTTCATTCTCCCTCTGTGTGTCTGGTTTCTTTTATTTATTTTTTATTTTTATTTTTTGGCCATCTTCTTTTTCCTTGTTTTCCTTTCATTTTTCATTGACACATAATAGTACATATTAATAGAGTGCAATGTGATGTTTCAACACATGTATACATTATGTAATATCAAATCAGGATAATTAGCATACCCTTATTATATGTCACTTCGTTGTGAGAACATAAAAACCCTCTCCCAGCTATTTTGACATACACGTTGCATTGTTGTTAGCTGTGGTCACCCTGCTGCACAATGGAACCTATTCCTTCTATGTAATTGTAGCGTTGTAGCCATTTACCAACCTCTCTCCTCATTTTCCTTCCCTCTACACCTGCCATCTTCTTAAAAGGACACCTAATGCAGTCATATTGTATTAGGACCTCCCTACTCCTTATCTGAACTAGTTATATCTGCAATAACTCTATTTCCAAGTAACTTCATTTTCTGAGTTACTGTGGGTTAGGATTTCAGCATATCTTTTTTGAACAGACATAATCCAACCCCTAACAGTAGGGTTTAAGGAAACCACAAGGGTCCATGATACACTTGGTCCCTCTGTTGTTTGAAGGTCCCAGGGGCAGAGGCTTATTGGAACCCTGTGTTACCTGTGGCCTGTAGAGCAGGGTTAATGAACAGAAGCTGTGACCTTGGGAAAAGAAATACCACCACTGGTGATCCACCAAGGAAGAGGCCAGGAAAAGTAATGCTCTTATCTCTCTCCTCCTCACCTCAGATCTCCTGCTTGTGCCTCCCATTGAGTCTGACAGGAAACCCAAGGGCAGGAGTTCATTGGCACGGCATCAGAAGACTGGCTTCCTGGAGTATGGAGCAGGATGAAGGAGTAATACTGGATATGGACAGGCAAACAATAAGTAGCATAGCCTGTTAGCTTCTCTAAGCCTCAGTTTCCCTGGCTGTAAATTGGAGATAACAACAGTGCCTGTCTCGTAGGGTTGTTAGCTTGGTACCACACACATAGTAAAGATAAATGTTAGCTCTTATTTTGAGTTTTAGTGTTCTTCAAATGACCCAGCTTCCTGCCATTCGCTGCCATTACCTATGGACCTGTTGCATGTGAGAGGAGCAGATGTCATTTTTTAAAATGAACACAAGGATAAGTTCTATCTTTATTCTCAACTACATTCTCTACTTTTGGGGGTGGGGTAGATACAGGGTATTGAACTCAGGGGCACTCAACCATTGAGCCACATACTCAGCCTTATTTTGTATTTTATTTAGAGACGGAGTCTCACTGAGTTACTTGGGGGCTCACCTTTGCTGAGGTTAGCTTTGAACTCGCGATCCTCTTGCCTCATCCTCCCAAGCCTCTGGGATTACAGGCGTGCACCACCTTGCCTGGCTGTTCTCTACTTTTTGACTAACCAACTCAAGTGGATATTCTTCAACATCTGGGCGTAGGGCAACTTCAGCAAAGACTGAGCAGTTTCCTTATAGGGATTTGAATAACCCAGTGCCTGATGTACATTGTTTGTTGGGGGGGGGGATGTTATTGTTGGTGACTTCAGAGGCTCACAGTCTTGCAGGACACAAATAACTCTCACAACAAGTAGAAATCAGTGAAGTTCTTAAGATTGACTAAGAAGACTAATAGTTCTGCAGTAGGACATCTGAGAAGGTTCTGTAGAAAGGGCCTTCAAAAGTAGGATTGGGGCACATGGAAATTGGGGAGAAGGGGAATCCATAGCCAAAGCAAAGACAACAAAGTGGGACTGTACAGACAATGCATGGGGAAACCATGAGTAGGTCTGGTGGTATAACTGAGATTGTGACCGATAAGGCATGAGCCCGCAAACAGGCTTATAGAACGGACACGTAAAGCAATAATGGTAAAGGATCAGGAAGATCTGGCTGAGTTTCCACCTCAAGCTCAACATTCAGTATATGATAAATACTATTCTTTAGGTCAAAGCAGTACATCTTTCATGTTCTACATGTAAACTGACTCTACTTTTCTTCTCATGATTGCCCCATTTAAATATTTGTGGTCATTTGAAGTTTCTTCTGAGATTGAGTTGAAATTGTAGCCTGGATTTGAGAGGAGGCAACTCTTAGAATCCAGAGGTGGACAGGTATTTGGCCACTACAAAGGAAGGGAACCTGAAACCACCAGCCAACGAACTGCCAACATACCAAACACAGGTACTCAGGACAGAGGGAGAGTTACCTCAGTAGAAGAAAGCCTGGGGAGCAAAAAGCTCCCACAGATTTGTGTGGCCAGATCCTGAGGGAGAGAGGGGGATGGATGGCAGGAAGGGATTCAGGTGGGTAAGAGGCCAAGGGACTGTGGACACACAGAAGGTGGAGAGGGGAGCAACAGAGAAACTGAGGCAACTCAGCTGTCATGATTGCAAAAGACGTAGGAAGAGAAGAGGGTGTGGGGCACAGGGAAGCCACAGCTGTGCATCAGATTCTAAAAGAGGCAAAGGATCTGGGGGGAAATGTAGAGAAACAAGAACAAGGAACAGGAATGGTGTGAATCTGGTCTGTGGGCCCCAAAGGTGGGAAATGAAAAACATGAATTTTCTAAACAGAAAAAGTAACAATCTGGGAAAGAGACTGAGGAAATTTGGTACATTAGGAGTGCTAGAAAAGGGACTTCAAAATGGTACCTGGAATCAAGAACTAATAAGAAAGATGCATGAGAAAAGAGGGACTTGAAATTGAAGGGGAGACATTAGAATAAAGATCATTAGACCAGCCAAACCTAAAAGATAATCCTAGGATTCTGAAGGTCAAAATAAATATAGGTTTGATTGCTGCAAATAATAAGGATAAAAATCAGACTGGGATAAATTCAACAGAATTAACCACATATGGCAATCCAAACGTCCCAGGTCTGAGTTTCTAGTATTTCTATTTTCATTTTTTTCAATACTGGTTGTAGTCTTGGCAACCACAAAGACTTTGTATTCTGTTCATTGTGCCATCTTACATAGCAATTTGACTTAAATGAAAGCTCTCTCTATGGAAATGATCCATTCCCAGCTTTCAGAGAGAAACACAATCTAGTTCACAGCATTGAAGCCGACAGTCTGAGGTCTTGCACAAACAATTCTGAAAGGGTACACTTGTGGTAATTACTGACTAAGTTTCAGGAATCCAACCAGGAGAAAGTGATTCAGGCTCTGCAGGGGCAGTTAGAACTTGTAGTCACCTGTGATAGTTTTTCACAATCGAGTATGGCACCTTTGGACTGGGATGTTAAACATGGTTTTGAAGCCACTATGCCCTCCCGCCATGAGGGTGGAAGACCTCACTTGTCAGCCTCAGCAGCCTCTCCCACTGAGCCCAGCCAGATATGAACCCAGAATTGTTCTCAGCACACCACTTCAGCCAACCTCCACCCACCAACTGTAATTGGCAGGGGAGCTAAAATCCATTTGCCACCAGCCTTCAGAGAATCTTTCATGTGCTTTCTTAGAGAAACTTCATGTGACTGGAATTTATAATAATGGGCAACTCTAAAAATCCCTCATGAAGAGAATCCTTCACTTAGAAGTGAAGGATTACTAAGACCTTATTTACCCAGGCTCATCATCAAATAAGAATTACAAATGGGTAAATTTCCAGAAAACTGAAACCTGTTCACTTCAAGTGTCATTTGTGATGGAAGTCTAAGAGTACTCATTGCATACTTCCCTGCTTGGGAAATGGAGCACATTAGGCATAATTCAACCTGCTCTTGATTTACCCCTTCATTTTTTAACATACTTGAAAATATTTTATACACTTGTAGAGACGTCTCAGAAGACATCTTCCTTGCTTCTGATTAGCTTCTCCATCTTTAGATGTCTGTAGAATACCAATGGGTCAGCTTCTGGTGGTCTCATCATCTTTTGCTTTTCTGTCTGGAGCTCCTTACACGTGATGAAAGATTACTAAGGACCCCAGCTAACTAAAAATATTAAATCATCTCATTTTCTACATCAAAGTGACAGGTGAAAGGGTTTGTCAAAGGACATATTCATTCTATGGTGTTAGGTAATCTTTTATATACTTCAAATTTCAGGCTGTTTTACAAAAGTGAGAGTTCCTATACTTGTAGTTTCAAGATTAATGGAATAGTTGGACCTTTTTGCTTAAAAATGGTTTTCTTCTATTTTATCTACATTACTTTTTTGTCTAAACCAAAGTCACAGGTTATAACTACGTGGCAGACTATAAACAATGACCATCCACAGGACAGTGGCCTTTCTAAACATGGACATGAGAAAATGAGGGAACCACCACTTACCTGCAAGTTACAGAGATGGTCCCCAAGACCCCTCTCATTGTGTGCAGAGTGAACCCTCCTCTTTGCAGTGCAGTGGTGAATGAGGACAAGTCCTGGCTGAGAAAAGCAGTTGGACAGTAGAATCCTGGAACTTGGATGACAAGTCAGGTTGAGACAGTGGGGGCAGATTTGAAGGGTCCTCATAAGTAAATTAGAAAGGATATCTATCCTCCAAGAACTCACAAAGAATGAGCAGGCGTACAAGGTTCTCAGACCCACCAGGCAGATGTTGTTAGAAAAACAATTAATACCATGTTTTTCCATGCCTTATTCCTTTACCTGGAATGAAATTCACAGATAATATGTCTAAGGGAGAGGGAGATAGAAGATAACTTCCCAGTTCCTCACTGGGACCACTAAGCAGGCAGAAAAGTGGTGCCATTAACCAAGCAAGGAGAAGGGTTCTCCAGGTGGTCAGCAGTTATGGTCTCACACAGGAGAAAAGGCCATGGTTTAGGAAACCTCATCTTCCTGGGAGCACAAAGGTTCTGAAGGACAAAGAAGCCAGGTCAAATGTCAAGGGTACACTAAAGTCAACAGCCCAGGCAAGACAGAGGATAAATTCATGCACATGAAGACTGCAGAATGGACATATTCTCAAAACATGTGAAATAGCCAGACATCAAAGACTACATTCTGTATGGTCCTATTATGTAAACATCTAGAAAAGGCAAAACAATAATAACCAAAAGCAGACCAATGGTGGCTTGGGACCAGGAGTTGGGGAGAGTCTTCACTACAGAGGGGCATGAGGAAGCTTTTAGAAGTAATGGATATAGTAATGTCCTATATTGTAAGGGTGGTAGTTGCATGGCCTTGTCATTTGCCAAAGCTCATTGAACACAGATGGATTGTGTTGTATATAAATTATGTCTCAGTAGAGTTGTTGGTAAAGATCAGGTAAATTGTATGACACAGAAGTGGAATCCCTCACAAAACACCTTGACACTAAGCCTGCATCTCTGAAGACAAGAAGGAGAGGATAAGGACAAGCCATCTGGGAAATCCCAGCACAGGTGCAACACCAACTGTTGGCCTGGGAAATTTGCTCCACAGATATATGTTGTATACCTATTACGTGTGGGGCCCATAGGCCCCAGGCATGTAATGATGATAGTGGAATAATGAAGTTGAGACTCAGAATAAAAGTCTAAACTGAACTCCAAGATTCTACTAATATTCTATCATTTTATATCCAGATTGTCAGGAAGGAGATCAACTTTTAAGATGGGAACAAAGCTTTCAGAATGAAGACCATTAATCTGTGTTGCTAAATCATATGAATATGAGGCAGGGATCTTTATCCTTAATGAGTACTAGCTTGTTGACATACTCATTCAGCTCACTTTTGAACATTTGATATAACTCAAGTATCAAAGATACACATGCGAATGAGTCCCATTTTGAAGAGATTATTAGCAAGTAGAAGAAGACAATCTCACTACTCTGACCATAATCAAAGATGGCATGTGAACAAATGTCCTAAGAGCACATCAACGTGCTGCCATGCTCAGGAGTGTGAACTCACTTCTTGCCAGGCTGTTGAGATTTCAGTGATGACTCTTACTTGTTCTGGTCTCTGTTATCTGAGGCTGGGTCCTGAGAGTAAAAAGCCTCTATCCTCAAGGGAATCAGGTTTACAACTTAGCCACGTGTGTCCAAGATCTAGGGGTAGACAGTGAGGCAGCATGAGGAGGCAGAGTTTAAAATCAGCCACATTTGACAACACAAATTGGAATACTGGGGGTGAGCCAGAGCCAGATGAGGTGCCATGGAGGATGGCTTACCTTTTATCTGTCAGATGTGGGTCAGGACATAAAAGGTGGAGAGAAAAAGGCTGAAAAATTCTGGTTATG
>PVHX01024315.1:0-24234 GCA_004024805.1 Geosciurus inauris
TTATGTACATCCTGAATTCCTGTTCTGTCATTCCTCCTGCTGTACAGACCATGGATTCTAGTAGTGTAGTATCTTGGTTTGTTTGAGTCACTTTCTTCCCTTGTTTTCTCATGATGTTTGTGTGTCTTTCCTTCTAGCTCTGCTGATCCAAGGTGTTACAGTTTTAACTCCTATATGGTTATAGTTTCCCTGCAGGGTTACATTACTTCTCCTCCAGTAGGTGGCGTTGTCTGTTGTTTGCTGGACTTTCCCGGCTGGTATCCTTGGTACTGGTCCCAGGCCAAGTGAAACTCTGGGCCGCTGGTGAGGTCGCTGTGCCACCGTGGCCAAGGTTTGTCCCCAGGTGTTCACCTGTGCTCCCTGGTGTGTAGGAAGTTCCGCTGTGTTAGAAGGTGGTCCACAAAGAACAATAGCTGGGGTTCCGCTCAGGAGACAGTCAGTCCACAGAGGCAACTGCTAGCGGTCTCTCGCGGTTGGGTGGGCGCTGGGGCCAGGCACCCTGTGCAGAAGCAGGCCGGCACACCTGGGGGCAAACTCCGGGCTGGAGCCCTGGGCCGGATCCCCCACCACAACTGCACTCCGCCGGTCAGTGCCAAAGTCACACCTCCCGGCTACCGCTGCCTCCCGGTGGCCCTGCGCTCACACACGCAAGCGAGACTCTTGCGTGGGGCGGCAAGGCGCAGAGAGCTGCCAAGAAACTGGTTGAAAGATGGCACCCCGCTACTTCCAGTCTCGGTCTCGGAGAGCCTGAGCCCTGTGCCGAGGCCCCTGGCTGCGACTGCTTTCTGCCAGCCGGCGCCGAAGTCACGCCTCCCGGCTACCGCTGTCTCCCGGTGGCCCTGCGCTCACACACACAAGCGAGGCTAACACTCTTTTCTAGCCCACATTTATTTACCTTGCTAGTAAAATGTATGAGGTCAACACCCTCCTCTCGGCCTTTCCTCCTTACCCCAAGTTCCTCTGCTGCTCTGGGAGTTAGCTTCACATGAACCCCTATGGCTGGAAAACCTCTCGGTGGCTGGGAGAGAAATTAGGGAAAAACCTGGAAGCTAAAACTCTCTCTTTCTTAGGCCACTAGCTACAGTTTAACATGACTTTGCAAATCTAAAACAACAACAGCAACAAAGAAAACACTTGAGCAGAAACAGGGTACACACACACACACACAAATATTTCCATATTACATTTCATTTTGACAATTTTCTGGTACTAATAATTTAAAAATGCAAAAACAAAAGTGGAATAAGCCCCAGTGAGTAAGAAGTAACTATTCATTTTTAGCTCACAGGAAACTCAGTCCTCACGTTTGCCTTCTCTTTGCAGTAGCTCATAGCTAGGACCCACAGCGTACATCTACCCTGATGCTCAGGGCTAAAATCAGCCCTGCATTTCTCATGAAGTAAGTTACAGCACACAGTTCTGAATTTGACTGACAGGTATGCCAATTTTTCTGAAAGATCGCATTACTTTCAGCAAAGCCTGTTATTCTTAGCCTTGAAAAATGTAACAGGGCACTTTAGGCTGCAGAAAGGGGCACCAGCCCCTTCCAGACCTTCAATCTTCTGTCTGACAACTTGAAATATACCGAAGAAAGGGAAAATATATCTTTTAGATGTGTGCTCTTCACAATGCAAAATTTCTAGTGTTGGGGAAACATCTAAGGGATTCTGTCTTCTCTTGGTAGCAATGTTCTTGATGCTATGTAATGACAGCTGTATTATAAGATTAATCTGTGATCATAATAAGCTTTCTGTATTCAAGCTAGATTTTAGGAATAGGAGTGACAATTAATTTCAGCCTATGTAGTATCCCCAGAAATTCAGGAATGGTGATAAGTTGATACAAATAAAAATGTCATGCCCTACCTTTTTGCAAAATGTTACAGTAGGCTAGAACATTCACATGAAGATGTTTCACCATCCACTTTTATTTTATCAATCCTTAGGAAAAGATTTACAAGTAAAAATACAACTGACAGTTGTTGAAGGAACAGACTCTGCTTCTCCTGTGTTCTGCCTCTTTGTAATTGAGTTAGCACCTGCTGAAGGTCAAGAGCTGTTTAAATTACACCTGCATGTTTTAGTGCCACCTGCCTTTATAAGAGAGAAAAGCATCTAATAACATCAATGAAATTTCATTAGTGTCTTTCCTTAAGGGATTAATAAAATGTCATAGTACATAATGATAAACATCAATTATGTATATGGATTTAGTTCTGGTTGTGCATCTTTTGATAGTCAGCTGGTCCACAGGACATCACTGATCAACAACTGAAGCCTGTAAGGGGTGGGGCTCATGTGGAAACTAGATGCCAACATCCCATGCCCTGCTTGCTGCTTATCATCTCATCACATTAGAACTGAGGGATGACATTTATTTTATTTTACTTTTTCAGATTATGCCCTTGGGTGTGTATGTGTGTATGTGTGGTTATTTCCCATTTATTTATTCCTCGGACCCACTCGGGCTCCTATCCATACAGCTATGACCAAATGTCAATGGGATGGAAAACTATATTCAGCCCGATGAACCCCACCCAGCTCTTCTCTCAGTGGAGGCCAGATGCTCAGTCCTGGCACTAGGAACCCTAGTGTGGGTGCTTCTGCCCAGCAGCACCTCACCATGACTGCAAGTGCACGTCAGGAGACTCCTCACCAATCGCTCTTCAGTCTGATTTTCCAAGAACTATCTAGAACATCACCCAGCAGTGATTTCAAACCCACTTCCTGCCATGAAAGCAGTGCTCCACAGCTGAGCCCGGGAAGGTGTGGAGAGCAGGGATCTCGGCTTCAACATGTCCATTTCAGAGCAACGCAATACCCGTTTTCATTGAGATAGGCAGACTTCCAGGCAATCATACTTCTGCAAATCATAGTGACCCAGCGGACCCCCTTTCTCTTTCACATTCCACATCTGTTTGCCCCGTGAAGCTCACAGACAGACTTTGACCACAGTGAACTGGCTGTGCCTGAATTTCCTAGCGCTTGCTCCCATCCTGTGCAACCAAACTCTCCATGACTGTTAAGTGCGTGGTGTGGTTAGATCCATTCCTGCCAGCATTGGTGACTCCAGTAAAGTCATAAATGCAGACATCTGACTCACCTGAGGAGGGAAGGAAGACACCAGGCCAGGTAGCTAGAGCAGAGAGTCCAGGGGAAGCCACTTGGGACTCTCCCCTGTTCTAGGATAATACATGGCTGGGCCAAGGTTGGGCTCTGTGAGGATGAACAGAGGCTCCTAAGGGACCTCTCAAGCTGTTTGGAGGACAGTATGTTCCTCCAAGCAGTCATTTGAGAATCAGCATGATTTTTCCACATTTTTATTGGTACATTATAGTCGTACATATTGAAGGAATTTTGTTTATATAATTCGTACATGCACACAGAATCACAGTATAATCTGGACACTATCACTCCCAGCACTTCCCTCTTCCCTCCCCACTCTCATCTCCTGGTCCCTTTCCTCCACTGACCTCCCTTTGATTTTCATGAGATCTATACTCCCCCACCCACCCACACACATGTTTCTTTTCCTTTTTCCTCTCTGGCTTCCGCATATGAAAGAAAATATGTGACCCTTGACCTTCTGAGTTTGGCTTATTTCACGTAACCTATTGGTCTCTAGTTCCATCATTTTCTTAATTCATAATTTCATTTTTCCTTATGTATGAATAAAGGTCATTGGACAATAGGCACGATTTTTGCCATTTCTGTGACCTAGTTTCCATTTCCAGTAACTCCTTTACTATTATTTGTTTACTTCATGTTTTCCTTTAAATGGACTTACCATTTTACTTAATAAATTTCTGTTAAAAGGAAAAAGTCTATGTCAAAGGGAAATGTTGTCACAGGACCATGAAATGAAAGACCAGTGTCACATGCTGCCATGCTAAGGCACTGGTAAGAGTGACGTGAAGTCTGCGAGGCCTCCGTGTCTGAGGTCTGCCCTCTTTCTTTGTGGAAAGGGGAAACAACCAGTCCAGGCAGGGTGCAGAACACAGCCTGGCCCCACAGTGAGTCAACCTGGGACTCTCTTTGAAGGACTGAGAGGGAACTGAGATAGGGATAACTACCCCACACTATGATAAGATGTCATTTAACCTCCAGTCTGTGAATTACCTAAAACCACCCTGGTGTCACCGGGGGACACACTCCAGAGCAGAGGAAAGGGACAGTAGGCGGGCAGCACTTCGAGGTCCGTTGTACCTACAGTCTGAAGAGCATCTGTGAGCCCCATTAGGACTAGGCCTGGAGCAGACATCTCTGCAGACTCCACAGATTCTAAGAGGGTTGACTTCCCCATCCATCACGCAGAGATGCTCACCAGGTCTCATTGACTCCTAAGATCTTTTGACTCCATTTCATAAAAAATAAGTTTACAATGATAATTTGTATTTCATAATATCACATCCCTCTCTCAAAAAAATGATACTTGGCATCTAGAAAGTATGAAAGCTAACAAAATCAGCTGGTGGGTAGATCCCATGGGATTCCCAAGAAGGATATATAAGTGAAATTAGCCTCGAAGGAAAATGAGAAAGCTCTTTGGAGAAATCAGCATCTACCTGTTTGTTCAGTTGTCAAGAAGGCACTCAGGCATGGAAGGGAGCCTCCAGCACAATTCCGTCCTCTCTGCAGCTGCCTCTCGCGCCCGCGTCTCTTGTTCATTTCATTTCTCACAACACTCCTGCCTGTCACTTGGCACGCAGCGTCGTCGGAACGAGAGCTCGCTAATGCACTGAAAATGCCATTGCTGCCTCTCCCTAAGAGACTGTCCCAGGAGCCTTTCTACAAGGTTTCACCCAGAATCGTGATAGTATTTCAAGTGGGCTATTTTCCACAACCCATATCACTGTGGATATGTGACAAAGGACTCATTGCAGTTTGAGAATTTAATTGCCTGAATGACTGCACAACATTTCTAAAACCTGCATTGTGTAGAGCAGGTTTCCACCCACATGATGCCTTAGCCAAGACAGCTCAATGCAGAAAGTATTTTCTGACAGCAAGTGGTATTTTAATATTTTATTTCAGTTTGAGAATAGTCTTGTTTATTTTACAGATGAACATAATTTAATTGTAATAAACTCAAGTGTACTAACATGATAGTTGTACTGCACTATCATTTGAAGGTGTTTTGTTGTTTGCAGTGCTGGGGATCGAATCCAGGGCCTCACACATGCCAGGCAAGCCCTGTACCACTGAGCCACTTCCCCAGCCCTGAAAATGTTCTTAAGAAATCAGGAATCCAAGCCGGGCACAGTGGCTCAAGCCTGTAATCCCAGCACTTTGGGAGGCTGAGACAGGAGAATCACGAGTTCAAAGCCAGCCTCAGCAATGGCGAGGTGCTAAGCAACTCAGTGAGACCCTGTCTCTACATAAAACACAAAATAGGGCTGGGGATGTGGCTCAGTGGTCGAGTGCCCCTGAGTTCAATCCCCAGTACCAAAAAAAGAAAAAAGAAAAGAAATAAGGAATCTTGTTCCAGATGACCATTTACAGAGTTTGCTGATTCTTCCAATGACACTAGCCAAGCTTTGACATCAGTTCACCATATTTTTGAAAAATATGTTTTTGGCTTTAGCGCCAATGAAACATGGTCTTAAAGCATTCTAATAACCATAAGTTTTTTCCCCAAAACCTCACTGTGTCATTTCTAGAGACTCATTGACAAAAAAAAAAAAATTCACAAAATATAAAAACAACATATGATAGTCTTTTTCAGAGAGAAATTGAAGCTAACATATAATGCTTGACTTCTCTTTCAAATAAGATTCAGTTTGCTCCTGTGAAGTAGGGTTAATCCTATCCAGCTCAGAGAGTTTGTGTCAATCAGCTTTCCATCACGGTAACAAACACCTGAGATAAATCAACTTAAGAAGAAGAAAGTTTTGCTTTGGTTAACAGTTTCATAAATTTCAGTTCCTAATTGCTTGTCCCTGCTGCTTTGGGCCTGTGGCAACACAGCATATCAAGGCAAGAGTCCATAGTAGGAATGGCCTGTTCACCTCAGCAGCTGGGAAGCAAGAGAGAGAGAAAGGGAGTCTTACATCCCAGTATTCAAGGGCATGCTACCAATGACTTCAATTCCTTTCTCTGGGCTTCAACTCTTAAAGGTCCCACCACCTCCCTGTGGGCCAGAATTTCAGCACACAGGGCTTTCTAAGACATTCAAGATCCAAACTATAACCAGGCACAGTGGCGCACACCTATAATCCCAGTGACTCAGGAGGCTGAAGCAGGAGGATCGCAATTTCAAGATTATCCCACACAACTGTACTATCATTTGAAGATATTTTTTGTTGTCTCAAAATAAAAAATAAAAATAACTAGGGATGTAGCTCAGTGATAGAGTGCCTCTGGGTTCAATCAGGAAAGAAATAAAAGATTCAAACTTTAACAGGTTGTTAGGAGATGCCCTGCAGGAGTGCATACAGAGGACTCTGCTCAGCACCCACCCATGGACTGACCTAGGTGCATAGTAGATGCTCTAACGCTGCCATCAGCCCATATCCCACATTGGAACCCTTAGGTCCTGAAGAATCAGAAGCATCGATTGCACACTTGACCCCCAAGGGAACCAGTCCCAGCCTAGATTCTTTAGTAAAGAGTCACATCAGCCAGATTGGAAACAACATCCGGATTTGGAAATAATGATTTCCTGGGCATCAGAATTCTTGTTTGTGCACCCTGGTCACCTCTCAGGAAAGGCATGACAGTTGAATTCTGAGATTTTCCCTGACAGGGAGAAAACCCAGAAAGGAGAAAAGCTATAGAAGAGAGTGAAAGGCCCCCGAAGACAATGGGAAGGTCCAGGCAGATCATCCACACAGGGCTCACTCCTGGCATCCACCCCAGCTTTCATTTGTCAGCCTTGCTGACATTTCTGTCAAAGTCCCAATTCCAGAGCCTGACACTGAAAGTCCTGTGGCCACCACGATTTTTCTGGTGCCTGGTCCACCATGAGAAGCCCATTTCTGGGTTCCCCGTGACCATTTTGTGTCTAGTGTCCCTCCCCTGGGGCCGTCTCTTCAAGAAGTAGAGACTCCAGGTTAAATGGAGAACCCTCGGATAGATATAGCTTTGAAACTGCTCGTTTTCTGTGACTTGCCAGTGTTATACTTTGGATATGAGGTATCCTCCAAAAGGTCATGTGTGAGACAGTGCAAGAAGGTTTAGAGGTGAAATGATTGGGTTCTGAGAGCCTTAACCCACTCAGTGCATTAATCCCCTGATAGGGATTAACTGAGTGGTAACTTAGGCAGGTAGGGTGTGGCTGGAGGTGGGTCCTGGGAGTGTGACTTTGGTGAGGAGAGCTCTCTCTCTCTGCTCCCTGGTGGCCCTGTCCCGAGCAACTTTCCTCCACCACACTGTTCTGCCACATCTTGGGCCCAGAGCGATGGAGCCGGCCATCTATGGACTGAGACCTCAGAAACTATGAGCCCCAAATCAACTTTTCCTTCACTGAAGTTGCTCTTGTCAGGTATTTTGGCCACAGCCATGAAAAAGCTGACTAAAACAGGTAGGGAAACCTGCCCTCCTTCAAGTTTAAGAAACTGTGCAGAGACTTCGTGAAACAGAGCTGGAGTCAGAAGCTCCCTGCCCGCATCACTAGCAGGGTGAACAAACCAAAACCCAATTACTATAGAAGATAGCGAGGCTTTGGTACTGGGCAAGCAAGTGTAAGAGGAAGTGGGCAGACACTGGGCACTTTATCCAAGTCCGCAGCATGACCCTGCCTCAGCCCTGTGGCAAAAGGAAGAATCTTTAGCCCAGGGAGTTTGCAGGAGCCTGGGCAGCCAATGCCAGCCTTGGGCAGAGCAGCTACTGTTAGAAAGATTACTGGAGCCATCTTTATAATGCGATTCTCATCACAGAGCTCCACAGCTTGAGCCTGTTGAGTTTTCTACTGAAATACATCTTAACGTGGCAGTCAGGGCCCCTCCTAGTAGTGAGCTGGTTGGGCCCCATCAAACTCTCATGGTTCCCTGAACACAAGGAATCCCATAACGGTCAGCCCGGAGTGTTCTTTCCTTCTCCTCAATAGCTAGTTCCAGGCTGGTCCCCTGGTAAACGCACTTCCCTGGCTCCCCATAGACTGTGACACTTACCACACGCAGTTTCTCAGCTCAGACAGCCATACTGGGTGCGAGGCTCTGGAGCCAGGCTGCCTGGCTCGCTAGCTGACACATCTTCAGCATTCACAGATTTCTCCAACATTAGTTTCTGTCGGGTTCTGAAACTAGGGCAGAGGGCCAAAAAGACACTCACTGATTTAACGGGCAGAACGGCGCATGGCTGTTGGATACCAGGACACTGGACTGCTTCTACTTAGGCCACCCTTGAACTGAGGGTTAGTTTGGGAAGACAATGACCTCTCAGTGGAGCGGCAGACAGAGGGCAAACGTGAATCCTAAGTGCACATGTATGTTTGTGATTGAATTGGGAACATTTCCTGACTGAATCCTCCATCAGATATTAGCAGGGATTCTGTAAACCTCAGAATTCCTGGAGAATTGGACACTGAAAAAGGAATGTGCCCAATTATAAGCCACAGGAATTCTTTTTCTTTAAAAAAAATAATTTTGGGGGCTGGGATTGTAGCTCAGCGGTAGAGCGCTTGCCTCGCATGCGTGAGGCCCTGGGTTCGATCCTCAGCACCACATACAAAGCAATAAAATAAAGACATATGTCCATCTACAGCTAAAAAAATATTTAAAAAAAAAAAAAAAAAAAAAAATTTTGAAGGAGAAAATAAGAATAAAACAGAATAGGCGATCTGAGCAGGAGGCCTTGTTCAATATGTCTAAGAGGGTCAGAGAAGATGGGAAAAACCAAGGAGAAAAACCGGTCAAAACCAAGTGAGTGCTAGTTTCAGCAGTATCTCAAACCAGCTAAAAGGTATTCAGGAAAGTATTTGTTTACTTTAGTCTTATTCTCACCTTCCCACGTGCTATAGTAATACAAGACTCTGGTCAGTGAAGATTTTTTTTTATTCTTTTGTACGAAGGATTGAACACAGGGATGCTTAACGCCTGAACCACATCCCCAGCCCTTTTTATTTATTTATTTTTTTTAAGACAGAGTCTTGCTAAGTTGCTTAGGGCCTCCCTAAGTTGCTGAGGCTGGCTTTGATCTTGTGATCCTCCTGCCTCAGCCTCCCAAGGAAGTCTGCATCCTTAAGGTTTATCTAGTCATTAATATTTCATCTACAGCTTCAACCTGGGAGTCAGACTGGAGAATTGGACACTGAAAAATTGCGCAGGAGCTTTGCATGACCAGTCTACTTTGCAGCTAGACTACAATAGAAACCCTCTCTCTCCTTTTTCTTTTAGAAACAGGGAAGATTGACCAGGAGATTCACAAATACAACACTCCGGGATTCACAGGCTGCCTCTCCAGAGTCCAGTTCAACCACATCGCCCCACTCAAGGCTGCTCTGAGGCAAACGAACGCCTCGGCCCAGGTGCACATCCAGGGCGAGCTGGTCGAGTCCAACTGCGGGGCCTCTCCGCTGACACTCTCCCCCATGTCGTCCGCCACTGACCCCTGGCACCTCGATCACTTGGATTCAGGTAAAGTCCAGAGGCCTCTTGAGCTGATTGCTTTATTTCTTTAAAACCTCAGTTCCTGCATCCATAGTAATGGGCTAATAGCTTAGCCTGTCTGGCAGCGCTGTTGGGAGATAAGGAAGAGCTAGGGAATGTGTAAGTCAGGAGTTTTCTTAGCACCAGCATGGTGCTCAAAAGGTACAGCTGCTGCTCTTATTCTGTGCCAGAAGTGAAGTCGGGTGTAAAGAATGCAGGAATTATGGACCCTTCGTTAAACCATGGGATGCCTCAACTGGTAAACACAGCACCACTGTGGGATGATTTGCTCAGATCTTTTTCTCACTTTTGCCCCTTCTGAATCTGAATGACGTACAGCCAGAGTCCATGTTCCAGCATCACAAGAGATTTACCCACAGAGATTCCCTTCCCATTATTCATTCAATTCATACCGTAGGCCTTCAGATTTTAAGAAGTATATTTAGGCTTACAGAATTCAGTGGATGTGGCCCCACTTCTGCAGGTGATAAGACATGTCATTTGAAAGCATAAGCGCTTAAGTGAAAGGATGTAGCTGTTGGATACAAAATTAATTGGATGAAAATTCAATGTCTACATAACCCCAAGCGGTAGAAAGACTGTTAAATCACATTTCCACTCCTGGTTCTTCCTGAATCGACCGTGGGCAACTTGGGTAACCTTTCTAAGCCTCTGCTTTGTTTTTTTCCCTCTATTATATCGTAGTTTTATTTATAGATTTTTTGAGAAAAGTCCATATTATTTTATATGTGGCTGCATTAGTTTAAATTCCCACCAGCAGTATATGAGAGCTACCCTTTCTCCACAACCTCTACAATACGTGGTATCTCTCATCTTTTAGGGTTTTTCATGATCATACATAACAGTGGGGTTGGCCATGACATATTAATACATGTATATAACATAATTTCCTCCATTTTATTCCCCAATGCTTCCCTTTCTCTCTCCTCCTCCCCCACAATTCCCTTCCTCTGTTCTGCTGGTCTCCCTTCTATTTATCTAATTATTTTTAATTGGTGCATTATAACTAAACATAAAAGCAGGATTCACTGTGATATATTTGCACATGCATACAGCATAATTTGATGGATTTAATTCCTCAGTTCCTTCCCTTTCCCTCCTCTTTCCCTCCCCTTCAATATCCTACCTCTGCTCTACTAATCTCCCTTCTATTTTCATGAGATCCCTTTTTCTTTTTTCTTTTTCTTTCTAGCTTTCATATATGAAAGAAAACATTCCATCTTTGACTTTCTGAATCTGGCTTCTTTCCCTTAGCATGATGTCCTCCGGTTCCATACATCTACCAGCGAATGACACACTTTCATTCTCCACTGTGTGTATACACCACATTTTCTGTGTCCATTCATCCATTCGCGGGCACCTAGTTTGGTTCCATAGCTTGGCTATTGTGAATTGTGCTGCTATAAACATTGGTATGTGTGGATCTCTATAGTGTGCAGGTATCAGTTCTCTTGGATAAATATCAAGAAGTGGGATAGCTAGGTCATATGATGATTCCATTCCTAGTCTTTCCACAGAATCTCCACACTGCTTTCCAGAGTGGTTGTACTAATTTGCAGTCCCACCAACAATTTATAGGGGACATAAATCTCTAAGTGACTTCCAAGCCTAACATCCAGTGGGTCTCCAAGTGTGTACCCTAAAGACAGGAAGAGGACTAGGGAGGAGACCTAGATGCCAGCCCACCACTGCCTAGCTGGTGCTAGGCAGTGAACTGAGGCAGCTTTCAGACCAGTCTTCCCATCTCTAGAGTGGCAACCATAAGACCTCACCTGCAGAATTCCAGGTGAGATGATGTGTTTAAAACACTTAGCACAGTATTGGGCACATGGCAAGTTTTTTAAAAGTGTAGCTGCAACTATGTTAATAACAATCATGGTTATTATTCTATTAGACACAGTTTAAAGCTTCCACGTCCAGTGAATGCTTCCTCATCCTCCCCTGACACGGACTTCTCAATGGGGACAGTTTGTCATATAAACAGTGTGCGTTTGGTTGCTTTAGTCCTGTCCCAGCCCTGCCTGGTTTTTATCAGCTTCAGCATGCTCAGCTCTCACCCCTGTGACTCCTTGCCAGGACTGTGCCTGGAACCTCCATGAAGCTACACAAAAGCCAGAATCGTGCCATTCATCGTCAGAATAGCCAGTGTGCAGACTAAACAACCCTCTTTGTTCCCTACACACGGACGGACTCCTGTGACATGGTGGCACTGTAGGCCAAGGACACTGGAAGAATCCCCTTTTGTGACTGCTGTAGGGAGTCCTCACAGGCTGGGCTTCACTCGTGGGCAGGCCGGAACCAAGGAAAGCATTCCTGCTACAGAAAGGAGAGAGGAAAGGAGAAAAGACACAGGTTTCTCAGATAAATTCCTCCAAAGGCAGGAGCGGACCAGCTGATGGATGGTCTCTGAAACGCACAGGCTCTTGGGCTGCTGCAGGGAGATGCTGCGGGAGGCTAGGGGCCTGTGTGGTCTCAGCTGCCAAGAAACTGGATTCAGAAACATCTAGATGCTACCCATGGCCAACATGAGCTCCTCTTCATTATGACTTGATTAGCCAATTGTTTGCTCTTAGGTATGTGAGATACATTTGTAGAGCCAAATAATTTTAGTTCATGTATTTTTTTTTAAAGTCATGATTTATGCGTGACTTCCTTCTTTTGATGGGTTCATGAAAATGTATACCAGTTAGGACACATTTCTGTTAGTATGCAATGTTCAGATGAGGCTTCTGCTGCCCATGTGTAAAGGTTGGCCTCTGCTGTGTGAAATAAGTCATATTTGCAGGAAAATTTTGCCACTTGCTCTTGGTGGAGAGTTCTTACCAGGGCCGATTGGTTACAGAATTGACCCAGTCATCAACCACTTTAGTAATTGGAGAAATGCTCACAAAAAAATTTTAAAAGGGTGTCTGTGAACCCTATTAAAAGGACAGAAAACAGCTTACAAACTACAGGACAGAGACTCATTTAAATAACATGATTTGATGTTTTTTCACTTAGGTAAACAGGAATATGGGGGAGGTGGGGTGAAGGGCTGGGAGGTGCAAAGAACATATGTAGACACATGGGAGGTGCTTAAGAGCAGCCTCCAGTGGCCCAGAGTCAAAGACTAAAAAACTCCTCCTCTACCCTCTTAAATTCTGTGCCTGGAGGCCTGCAAATAAAATTGATAAGAAACAGATTCACTTAGGGAGGCTGAGACAGGAGGATCGTGAGTTCAAAGCCAGCCTCAGCAACGGTGAGGTGCTAAGCAACTCAGTGAGACCCTGTCTCTACATAAAACACAAAATAGGGCTGGGGATGTGGCTCAGTGGTCGAGTGCCCCTGAGTTCAATCTGCAGTACCCAAAAAAAAAAAAAAAGAAAGAAAGAAACAGATTAACAGGAGAAAAAAAAACTTTATTCATGTGCAGAGAGGAGCTTACAAAAGTAGTAACTTAGTAAATGCTTAAAACAAAAAACCTATGTACCTAACTTATAGGGAGAAGGAAAGGGAAAGAAAAGGCTCATATAAGAACACATGAGGGACTGGGATTGTAGCTCAGTGGTAGAGCGCTTGCCTAGCATATGTGAGGCACTGGATTCAATTCTTAGCACCGCATATAAATACAATAAAAAGGTCCACTGACAACTAAAAAAAAAAAAAGAACACATGAGTTTCCAGAACAAATGAGAGATGAAGTTTATGATATGCTTGTCGTGCAGACACAAGGGGTCCTGATCCCTCCTTTGTGACCATAAAGTGCTCCTGGATAGGGCAAGGATGGTAGGTTTACTCTTATTCTGCCTAGAAGAAAATCCTACCCTGAAGAGGGATGGTGGCTTCACTTTCTAGAACTTTCTGCCTTATGTCAGATAAAGGATGTTCTAGTTACATTTCTTTCTCCATCTATTGAGCCCTAAATATCTTTGGTTTTAAATGATTTTCATACCTACTCTGGGGTTCTACATGAGCCTTCACATCAGCAATCATACCTGGTGTTGAGTTGAGCATTTGCCTTGTTCCAGATCATCTTTGATGTCAGAATGGAATCAGAATCCTTGCTATTAAATATTCAGAAACAAAACGGCACGTTCCTCAAGGCCCCGTTTCTTCTCACAGTTGAGGTCTGCACAGGGTTAGGACAGGAGGACAGCAGTGAGCGTGGCCACTGATGGCTGGACTTGGGGATGGGGAGAAGTAGACTCAACAAGTTCAATTCACCTGGGAGCTGGTAAGAAACAAAGAACCACAGGCCCTACCCAGAGGCACTTGCCCAGCTCCGTCCATTCTAGAAGTTTCCCAGGTGACGTGCCCTTAGCACACAGAAGTTTGAAAGCACTGATCTAGTAGTGCTAACCTCCGTCTCCAGAGCACTTTAGAATTAATCAAAGGGGGAGCTTTGAAAAGGTCTCCATTTGTAGTCTGCATCTCTGAGCAATCAAATCAGACCCTCTGGGCATGAGCACTATTATCTGCAGATATAAAACCTTCCCAAATGATTCCTGCCTATAGCCAAGGGTGAGAATCACTCACCAAGTAAGAGGGGGCCCCTGGTAAGCCCTCAGAAGTAAAGCTACCAAAATAAAAAATTAAATACCCCAACAATTTTTAAAAGACAAAAAAAAACCTTCATAGTTTATCAGAAACAATGGAGCCATTAAGGGATGCAATCACAAATAAAAGGGCCAGCGCAATGAGCTGGCAGAGGACCGGGATCCTCAAAGCATTTCATAAGGAAACTCTCCATAGAGAAGAGCTTTTCGTCTAAATTTCAAGAGAGCTCACCTGCCTGTTGGAAGCTGGAAAAGCAGATGTGAAACAAAAAAAAAAAAAAAAAAAATAGGAAATGCACAGGAGAGGGCCCAACCCAGCAGCTCTGAGGAAAGCTGGGCAGGGTGGGGAATGCTGGTCCCGGAGGCAGCCTGTTTGAGGAAGCTGTGAAGCTGTTATTCGATGTTTGGAATCCGCTGCAAACCTCATTTGAAGACTATCAGAAAAAAAACACTGCTTTAAGATGAAGTTCTTAAAACATCTTTAAGATGAAGTGCATTTCTGAAAATAAACTATGTGTCTCGCTGTGAAAAAGAGAGAATCTTGTGGCCTAAGTGACCCACCAGGGCTACCCAATTCACACTTCTACCAGGATATCTGTTTTGCAGAAACCTGGTGTTAGAATGGAAATTAGAACTCTAGACATCTACCCTATAGTCTTATGATCTTTCTGTTCCTGTACATTTAATTCTTGTGTCTTATCTAAATATCAAATGATAAAAATAGAAAATGCAGTCCAGGGCTATAAGATCCTTTTTCCCTTCTGGAACACTGCTGAGCTACTCATCACCTCTCCACTGCTTTGGGGGCTCTGTCAGTATTTTCAAAAATGAGGGACATTTATGGTTAGTCAGGCTGTGTACCCCACAACTCCAAGAGAAGTGATTTACGCTGTAGTCTGTGACTGTGGAGTGGCCTTGATAGTGGGTCACCAAACCCTTGTAGAAAAGGAAATAGACATGGCATTACATGATAAAGTTATTTCCTGTTCACTTTTCTTTCAGTCCTGATTCTGTCAAAGCCAAAGTCCCCATTTGGTCCTGGGCTGTGTTTCACATTCCCAGTACTTGTTCTTCATCCTTTATAGAAAGAAGGCAGGTTAAAGGTAATAGAGATACCTGCAGATGTGAAATGTTATCAGTGCATTTGTGTAAATAACAAATTGAGTCTTCTTAGTGAAAATGAGTAGATAAACCACATTGAGTTGTACCTGGTCATGAACGAAAGAAAAAACGTGAAGGTGGTTCCTGCACTTTTGGAGCTCCAAAAACACTGAGAAGTGGTTTGTAACCAGGGCCTAGCATGTGGCTGTAATAATGCATTGTTCAGGGGGAGACTGAACAAATCCTCCCACATGGTGGCTTAAGTGGATTTGACCCACCCCAGCCCTGTTCCTTTTCTGCCTTGTTCTTGTCCCTTTAATAATAAGTATAAGCTGGTTCTTAACCACCTGGGTATATGGCCCTTAGCAGCATTTTTAGAACAGTGGTTACCAGGTAGAAAAAAGCAAACCCCCGCGCTGAGTTCTGGTCCATTCGAGGGGTCACAGAACCCCAGGCAATGGCTGCCATTCACCTCTCAGAATCGCTTCAGCTCTAGTTTCTCTTCGTCAAATTCAGGGAATCTTATTTCCTTGGAAGGGGAAGGAGCTGCCAGCAGGAAGGCAACTGCAGATGGCCACACACTTTCTGTAAAACATAAAAACAAAACAAACACCAGAAAAAATGGATCCAAGAGGGTGGTGCCATCCATTCCTGCACTAAGGAGCAACCACGACCGCGGGGCTGCTTGGCAGGGCCACGTGCGGGGCCTCTGCTGCTTTGTCACCTTCCCAGAATCATACAGACCGATCACACCACAGCCTCCCCTGGCATCTTTTTCAGAATATCATTGGGATGAGCCAGGGGCTTTGGGGTCAGGCTTCATCCCCCAAGGACCTTCTGGTTATGGAGAGGATGTTTGTGACCATCTGGCGAGACTTGTACCTCGTGCAGATAACACTCTCAGCACAGGTCGCCCGGCATAGGATGTGGTACATCCCACCCCAGGAGGACCTCAGGGAATAGGCCTCTGAAGCTGTGGCCACTGTAATGCTCAGTCATCTGGCTCCCGGCCCCAAGGCTGGGAGTGTCTGATAGTGAGAGGCCCTCCAGGGAATTCTCCCTGCCCTGCAGAGGGAAGCTGGGGCAAGCCAAGGGCAAGGGCAAGATGTATGTTAACACCATACAGCTCTCCTCTTGCTCAGGGTTGAGGATCCCAAGTCACACTCCTCCCGTGGAGTCGCTCATGTTCCCAGCTGTCACAGGAAACGGGAACCAGGTGGAACATGGTACTTGAGGCCACTTGAGAACCAGCCATGCCCCACGGGTTCTAGAACACGTCTGTTCAGGCACTGGGAACTGGGAGCCAAGCTTTCCGCTCACCACGTCAGAGCGCTTGCGCCGGGGAACAGTGCGTCTGATTTCTGAAGCCATGGCTGTGACTTTTAATGAGTTGATTTATTGTCTATATTCCAAACTTTCTTTCTACCACCTGAAGATAAAATATTTTTATATCTACATGTGCAAAAAGAGTTATGGATATGACGAACATTTAGAAACTGCACATATCTATTCTGTTTCCTCCATAAATACAAGCTTGTAGCTGGCTTTCTTTACCACCTGCAAACACTTAAAAATAATCTTTCCAGCTCTCATAATTATATCTTTATTTCTGAGCAGACCTCTTTTCTCATTCTAGTGCTAAGATTGCATAATTAATGCATTTTATCTCTTATGCTCAATTTTTTTATTATCCTATTTTTCTTTTTTCCTCTTCAGTAACCAACACAATACACACTTACTCAAGTGTAAAGAAAAGTTACTGCCACACACTTGCTAATGTGTATTTTCCTGCAAATGTTCCAAATTCTGCTTTTCCTGCAAAAGCACCAAGCACATTTGTGTCTTAAGTCAGATTTAAGTGTTACAGATTTGGGGCTAATGGTCATTTTCATTGTGCCTCATCCTTTTTTCCTAACAATGTTTCCATGGCAAATAGCTTTTTACACATGCTTTTACAGAGTCAAGGATTTTCTTTTTTTTTTTTTTCTTTTTGGTACTGGGCATTGAACCCAGGGGCGCTTAACCACTGAGCCACATCCCCAGCCCTTTTATATTTTTGCTTAGAGACAGCTTCCTGCTAATTTGCTTAGAGCACGCTAAGTAGTTAAGGATGACTTTGAACTTGTGATACTCCTGTCTCATCCCCGCAAGCCAAGGAGAAATATGTTTTTAACATTGATGGCTATTACAAATCACCTTCCAATGACACATTCCGATCACCTGTCCAACGATACATGAGTGCCTTTTCCCACCTCCATCCACACAGTGCATCATGATATTATTTTACATTTTGTTAATTTTTATTTGAAAAATAAAACTGTTTCTTTAATTGATATTTTCTTAATCACAGGTGAGATTAAGTATCTTCGTACATGTGTATACATCATTCACATTTATTTTTCCATGAGCTATTATATTCTTTGTCCAAAGAATTATTTATATGTTTATATCCTTTCCTATTGTGTTTACTGGTCATTTGCTAACATTCTTTACATATTTAGTAAATTTGTATTTTAATACATGTTTTTAATGTGTGGGTTTTTTCCACCCTACCATAACCGTTCCTAAAGTTTAATAATGGTGACGTGGTTTGTGACTTTGGGGTACATGTCACACCTTCTCCATTCAGAACTTATTTTAATAATCATTCCACGTTTTCTCTAATGATTTTATTTATTTGTATGATCTGAGCATTCCCTCCACCTGAAATTTGTTTTGGTGGAAGGAAGCCTTATTTTTCCCCAGTGGGGGCCAGTTGTTCCAGCACCATCAACTGAGCCTCCTCCTAGTACTTTATCATGTTCTAAATTGCCCTTCAGCCCGGCATGGTGGCGCACATCTGTAATCCCAGCACTTAGGGAGGCTGAGACAGGAGAATCGTGAGTTCAAAGCCAGCCTCAGCAATGGCGAGGCGCTAAGCAACTCAGTGAGACCCTGTCTCTACATAAAACACAAAATAGGGCTGGGGATGTGGCTCAGTGGTCAAATACCCGAGTTCAATCCCCAGTACCAAAAAAACAAAACTAAACTAAACTAAATTGCCCTTCACATCAGAGCTGACTTCAGGACTTCCAGGTCTGTTACACGGGGTCTGGCTCTTCATGAGAGAGAAAAGCAGTACCGGAGTAATCATGGAGGTTTTATGATTGCGTTTAGTATCTCATACAGCTAATTTCCCTTTGATTCTGTTGGTTCAGAATTTTCCAATCCATCTTTGCACTTCTGCTTTTCCCAGGTGAATTTAAGAATTCCTATCTCTTTATTGAGATTGTCTAGAATTTTTTACTGGGTGCATACGTTAATTACCTGACACCCCACTGCACCATCTGGACTTCTTTGTCTTTCTCCAAGTTGGAAATTATTCAAGTAAGTGCCATTGAAACTAATGTGTTTAGAATTCTGTGGGGAAATCAGTGACGGCAGACTCAGTTGATCAGAATGAGGATTTGAGACTTTGTGTTTCTGGCATGCTCCCAAGGTGATGCTGTTGGTGCTGCTCCTTGGGCCACACCGATTGACAAAGATAAACATGGCCTTGACATATTAACCTGTAGGTTTGGTAGATTTCACCTGCACAACCACTTGAGCTTGGTGCTTTGTGTTTGAGTTGATCTTCAACAACCCTCTTAATTTCTTTTATGATAATTGGTCCAATTAAATTTCCTTTCTTATCTTAGTTCATTTCTGTGACTTCATGTTTTTCTAGAAATTCACACATTTAAATGGGTTTTCAAATTCATTTCCATAGACTTGAACAAAATAAGCTTTTACAATAATTAAATTTTCATTCTAGAAATGCTCTTATTTTTTATATTGAATATTTATGTCACCCACTCACATTTTTTATATTGAATATTTATGTCACCCACCCACACGTACGTGTGCGCACACACATCTTTTTTTTTTTTTAATATTTTTTAGTTGTTGATGGACACAATGTCTTTATTTTATTGCTTTGTATGTGGTGCTGAGGATCGAACCCAGGGACTCACGCATACGAGGCAAGCGCTCTACCCCTGAGCTACAATCCCAGCCCCGCACACACATCTTTTTCTTCTTGATTAGGTTATTTTTTTCCCCAAGAACTACCTCCTGGATTTCCTTATTAGTTCTTTGATTTTTCAGTTTTCTTTCTCTCATTTGCTTTTATTTTTACTTCTTTAAATTTATATTTGCTCCTCTTTAACTTTGTCATTTTAATGTTTCTCTTCTTTTCATTATTGCTGTGTGTGTGTGTGTGTGTGTGTGTGTGTTCTCTTATATAGGAATATGAACCAAAGTCGACATGTCTGAGCTCCAAGCCAAAGGCTTCCTCTGAGGACACCTCTGCTGTCCCAACCCCACCTCCAGGTCCACTGTCCCTCCCGATGCACTGTCCTGATGTGGAGGGTTTTAAACTAGGCTTTTATCTAAGGGACCTGAAAAGAACGCAGAGACTGGCTTGAGTTGCCCCAGCCTCCCCACATGCCTGAAAGGGCAGATTGGCAGGTTTGAGCTCTGAGAAGGGGTGGGGGAACGTGCTCTTCCAGGGCTCAGCCACATTACGGAAATGACTAAGAGCAAAATGTCACATAAGTGGCTGAAAATGAAAGGCAGCAGGGTCCAACTCCCTGCAGCTCCACACACCTCGCAGGTACCCACTACTTAGAGGTGCTGCTTCCTTGGCGTGTGTGCCTGGGTCAGGGGCTGCCTTCCCTCGAGGTTTCTTCCATTCCCTTCCAGCCAGGCTTCCAGCTCTCTGAAACACCACGGTTAAAAATTCAAAGGGCACAAACATCCAGCTTTAGTACAATTTCTTTAACACCATTGTTTCTACCTTTCTGTGGACTTTTCTTTTACTGGCAATTTTCCTCTACCACTCTTCCTAGCTTTCTTTCCCTCCTCCCTTGCATTAGAGTGTGAGCCCCATTCAGATTAGGATCCTGTCCCCTTCTCTCCAGACCATCAGCCCTCCAGCCCCCACTCCACCTGGCAGAGCACTTAGAGATGCATTTCCTAGGTCTGTGCCTGACAGTCTTTTCAGCTGTTAACCTCGTCACGTGGGGCTGGCTAAGTGCAGGGTGACCCAGTGGTTGCCATGGTGACTTCTCTGTTGATGGCAGAGCCACTGACTCCAGTAGGTTACAATATTCACTTTTGACTCCTTTCTTGGGCCACCAGAATGTTAAGCTCAGTGATTCCTGGTCCTCCCCCTTTGGGCCTCCCCCTCTACCCCACTTCTGAGGATCTTCTCATCTCACGTAAGCATCTTGTATATAAGGTCTCATGTAACTGAGCTACAAGGACAGTCAGGGTAGCCCAAAGCTCTCCCAATGATGAGTGATGATCGTTTCTTTTGCCAGTTCATCATTTTGAAACACTGTTGTAGAATCACTGGGCAAGTTCTCCCAGGGAAATCCCTGCCCATCCCACTTGGAAATAAATGCCAGTTCCACATTTGCTGGCAAATCAGGACCTTGTGTCTTTGCCTGTGGCCTCAAAAGTGGCAGAAACATTATTCAGATTATCTCTTTAAGCCATGATCACATGGATTTCAGAGGAAAGTTGCTGTGTAGATACAGATAATGAATAAGTGATAAGTTGCTTCATTCCTCTGAGATCTATGGACGATTCCACCTGCTCGCATACTGTTCAGAAATGTCTAAAGACACAGGCAGATTCTTGATTCTGCTCTTGAGTTTTTGCCTAGGAGCAACCATAAAGGCTTTTAAAAAATTAAATCTATTTTATGTTCAAGTATAAATGTACATTAAAACCCATAAGAATGTGGGATGCAGTTATTTTAAAGATAGAATATAAGCTGAATCCCTTTGAAAATCCTCCTTAGAAAAAGCTAAAAATGGTCTCATTTACTTAGGAATTTTAACTTTTAGAAAACTGGAAAGGATACAAATAAAAGTAATGATGATTTTGTAAATGACTTCAATGGCCGAAGTGCTTTCAATGCATGATTTTGTTTTATCCTGACAGTGACCCCAAGAGGTAAGCTAACTGGACATTTTTAGCCATATTTTAAAGATAAGAAAAATGCCTCCCAGAGGAAATAAATGCATCTGTTCCCTCTGCAAACATCGAATAAGCAGTAGTGGTGTGATTAGAACCACCTGGGGAGCCTTGTAGAAATCCTGCTAGCTGGTTTGCATCCCCAGAGATTCTTGCTCAAAAGTGTACAGAGAGTCGCACAGTCAGGTCTAAAGTTCAGTGGCCCTTGCTGATTTAGAGCTTTTTCCAGCTTTTTTTTTTTCCTTTCCCCAGGACTAGGGATAGAACTCAGGGCCCCACACATGCCAAGCCGAGGCTCTACCACTGAGCTGCATGCCCAGCGCTCCTAATGAAAATTTTGAATTTAAACATAAAAAGAGTTCCACTTTTTTATCCTGATCTATTTTGCTATCATTTTCTTTTCATCCTTTAACTGTGATACAGAAGTCTAGAATGGTGTATAATTTGCATTATATAAAATCTCTGCTGCTAAACACACATCTCTTTTTTCCCCCAATATGGACTAAATTGTCCTCAAGGCTGCTACAGCCAATTAAATATTTTTTCACACTGTTGACATGAGTGAGAAGAGCTGTGACAGAGCCGCATGGCTTGTGCTAGGAGCTTATCATATTATCTTTGTAACAATATGAGCCAACACCAGGGGATCCGTTTGGGGAAAGCACTGGGCAGCTTTAATAACCAAGGAGAGTTTGTTTTACAGGTTTCTCTGATGGCCATTAGCCCTTCCGCAGACCAACAAGCAAAGGCTTTAGTCTTCTGAGATCTATGGTTAATTTGAGAAGAAAATAGTTCAAACGATAATGGAAACATATTGAGCATGGGGCTTTTATATTCAATTTCTGAAGTCAGCTGTCTTAGGAAAAAAGGCATTGTCTTGGGATTGGAATTGTAAGTTTTCCTGGTGCTAATGCAGCTAAAAAGAGTATTTCAAAACCAAAGGCCCAGAGGGGCATTGATAAAAGACTTAATATATGTGCAGAATTAATTTTTAAAAGCACTTTATATTTGCTCTCTCCCCCTCCCCCGTAGATCACTGAGGTGGAGCAGGGTCTGCGGTGTCTGCCACTGGGGCCCACTCCACGGTGTTCTCAGCAGCCCTCCTCCTCCATGTGCCAGTTTCTGGAAACTCAGAAATAAAGAAGGCCAGTTTCTCATTCTGATGAAATAGCAGCTATCACACAGACATCCCATAAATATGGGCAGAACGTGTCCAAAGCACAGGAGCATGTTAGTCTCCCTAAGCTGGAGCCTGCAGCTTCTGCAAATTGAGAGGCAGAAGCCTCAATGGAAGATTAAGGCTTTTTTTAAATGCAATTTATTCTTCACTCTGCTCCTCTGGAAGACATCTGATGGTGACAGAAGCCATTCAGTAGCATCCAGCTGTTTCTAGGAGAGCCATCTGTAAATCGTGGCCTTTGAATTGATCAGGAACCTGCACAGAGGGACAGTGGAAGGACTCTCCTCCCGCTTGATTCCCAAAATGATGGCAAGTGCCTGAGGGTCCCCACAGTGACAGGACTCATCTCCTAATCAGGTCTCAGATGGCAGAAAGGTGATTCTTCTCAAGTTCCCAAGCCTTAAGTCCCAGATGTCCAAAGCCTTCTCTGATACTTGCCCCATGGGTGTTTCTTAGCAGAAGCCTGAAGAGGACAGACCCAGAGTCTCCTAAAGAGTCCCATCTTAGAACCTTGCCAATCCCTGTCTACATGGAAGGATGAAAGACATCAGGGAATTCCATGAAATGTCCACTTGCAATTCTTTACTATGACCGGTTGTTTTCCCCTCCTTGCTATCATTATTTTCTCAACCACTTTCTTGGAAACTGAGGCCATTTCCACAATTCTACGGACAGCCAATCCTGGCTAACACTGCTTTGCTGATAAAGGAAACCACAGATTCTCTTAGCTGAGACTCTCGTAGAACAGGTGTGCCCACCAGGCTTGGTGAACATCCAGATCCCTGGCCAGCATTTCATAAAGCCATAGTCAGTCACTCTGATGCACTGGGATCTTTGACATACCATAATATGCCATTTCCACCCTGAGCTGGCATGTTCTGTCACTGTACAACCCCCACCCAGGCAAGAATCAGCAGCAAGGAAATGAGAATCCTTTTCAAAAACCAAATCCATAAACTCCAGAAAAATGACCCAGGATTTTTAATAATGCATCTCTCTCATTTATGCATCGAGAACTGGCTTCCACTGTCCAGCTATTTTGCACTTGCTTTAGAAAACCACCTTGTATTTTTGTTTGGAACCAGGGAAGGTATTCACAGACATGCCTAAGATAACTGTTTATTAAACTCCTTGCCCATTTAGCTTTAAACAGCTCTTAATATGGATTAGTAATAGACTTTCACCCTTACATTAAAAACACTGAAAAGCTGCAGTCAGAAATTAAAGTAGTATTCCCATTCTAACTTTCACAACACTAAAAAGAAATAGAGCTGAAGGAAATGGAACCGTGGGGCATTCTGGCATCCAGACCATTAAAAGCACAGATGACTCATCTAAGAAGGAAAAAAAAGACAAGGTTCTCAGAAGGAATTATTTCCATTCCCTCTCAGGCACCACATTAAATTAAAATACATGCACACAAGAACAGCTGGAGATAAGAACCACCAAGGGTCTCAATTAAAGTTCTATGATTCAAAGGGAGCTATGTATTCAAGCATTCTGGGAGCCTGTTAGAAATACAGACCCCCAGGCCCCACCCAGACCCGCTCAGTCAGAATCTGCATTTTAATGAGATCTGGTGATTTGCATGCGCTGCCAGAGCACTTAGAAATCAATTTGCTTTCCCCCAAGATCCAGCAGAAAGAGAGAGTGAAGGCAGAAAAGGCCTGAAGAGGTAAAGCAACCTTCCCAAGGTCAAGGAACACCAGTCAACAGGGCCAAGACTTCTCCAGACACCCAGAGGCGTTGTTCAAAGGGGAGAGGCAACAGCACCCTGAAGGGAATAACTTACCCTTCTCTCCACTTCC
>PVHX01024316.1:0-24238 GCA_004024805.1 Geosciurus inauris
TGCAAAGTTAGAAAAATTATGATTGTAACAATATTTTTTCTATTTGCCTCAACAAATGTTTTCAGTGAATAGTGTGTACAGCTTCTGAAAATTTGTTTTTTTCTGTTATGTTTGATAACATGTATTAAAATGCAACTTTTGAGAAAAAAAAAAGAGATAGGGTACATTTAAAAAAAAAAAAAGGATGTAGAGCAACTGCCACACCAATGCACTCCTGAAGGAAATATAAACTAGCACAGCCATTTGAAAACTGTTTTGCAGTATCTACTAAAGCTGAACATATACAAACCCCATATTGGGCAATTTCATCTCTAGGAACATACTCAACAGAAATTCATTCACATGCTGGGTACAGTGGCACACATCTGTCATCTCAACAACTTGGAAGGCTGAGATGGGAGGATCTCAAATTTGAGGCCAGACTTAGTAACTTAGTGAGGCTCTGTGTGAAAATAAAAAGTGACTATGGATTTAGCTTCCTTGCTTCCTTCCTTCCTTCCTTCCTTCCTTCCTTCCTTCCTCTCTCCCTCCTTCCCTCCCTCCTTCCCTCTCTCTTTTTGTGGTGCTGGGGATTGAACCCAGGGCCTTGTGCATGTGATCTATTTCTTGACTTGGGCATTACACATATGAATTCCCTTATGAAAATTGATACAAGTGTATACTTTGGGTTTTGCATTTTTCTGAGTATATAAATTTGCACATTTCAATAAAATGCTTACATTAGAAAACTGCATATCTTTTAAATGACTTTGGTAGATTTGACTCTTCAAATGAGCTTCTTACACAAGTGACAACAATTCAATAGTAAATAAAATATATAAGCCAGACGCGGTGGCACACACCTGTAACCCCAGGGGCTCAGGAGGCTGAGGCAGGAGGATGGCAAGTTCAAAGCTAACCTTGGCAACGGCAAGAAGCTAAGCAACTCAGTGAGACCCCGTCTCTAAATAAAATACAAAACAGGGCTGGGGATGTGGCTTAGTAGTTGAGTGCCCTTGAGTTCAATCCCTGGTATAATAATAATAATAATAATAATAATAATAATAATAATAATAACAACAACAACAAAATATATAATGTTTGCATTTAAGCAACCTCTTTTCTAAACAAAGCAAAATAAAAATACAACAATATTACATCCAAATTCAACAAAATGTTCCTGCCAACCAGCTTTATTCCACGGACTTATATGGTTGGTTTTCCTCCTCTTCCTTAACCTGCATAAACAAAAACAGAGAGAAGCCTCATTTCTGATCTTCTAAAAGATAAAACTGGATGACATGATACATAAAGGCCTGCTTTATTCTTCCTCTTGGTTATGTGGTTCATTTTAAGGGTATACCTACAGAGAAGATTTGCAATAATTCTACCCTGTTGCAGGATAGGTCTAATGAACACAAATTCAGAAGACAATCAGCAAGTAATATAAAAATTAATATCAGAGTAATTTGTACTTTAATGCTACATATCTTTTCTATGCATTTTAGAGGAATTTTATTATGCAATATCTGCTTACAGATTTTTTCCTGATAATTTTGCCTGAGGAAGTTTTTGATTGTTCTTACTGTGAAAAGAGAAAGAGAGAGAGAAATATTTTGCTTCAGTATATTTGTTCCATTTGACTTGTTGACAAAAAATTTAGTCAAATTATTTGCAATAATCTGCAAGCAGACCATTGCAGAAATCACAAAAAAGAAAAAAAATCACAAATAAACAACAACAACAAAACATACACATAGAAACAGCAGCAGCAAATATAGGTCATTAAATTTTAAAGTTCGTTCCATCTGTTTTAAAGAATGAGTAGGTAGCCTGAATGGTTTCAGGAGATTATGGCAATAATTGAAGCAGAATGGTTATGGAAAACAAGGAGGAAGTTTCTCAATGATCTGTAGACAAATGAGTCTAACTAGAAGTTTGATGTAATCTGGGAAACAAAGTAAAAGTATTCAGGTGCTGGAGGTTGAAGATTTTAATAATGCTGATTCCTATGAGAAAACAATTAAGTTAATTTTAAAAAGGCCATTGCAATGAATGATGTCAAAAAATCCATATTTCAACCTTACAAAAATGATTTAATGCAATGATTACCAAATAATTTTGAAGAATGCATTACTAATATGTACATATTTATTTAAAACTAATATATTAGTACAGAAGTACTAAATAAAATTGGAATTCAGTTGGTTCCAGGAGAAAAGCTAAAGAGGTTATGAAAGTAGTATATAATCAGGTTATCATCCTGTGTGATCATAAATAAACATGATAATTAACCAAAAAGTTCAATTAGTATAATTTTAATTGTCCTGCCCAACTAAATTCTAAAGTAAAAATAACTCTGAATAAGGAGCATGCAGCACAAATTACCAAATGTCAGTTAAAATCTATTGTTGTTGATCAATACTTATTTTTGCTTTTGTAGACAACCACAGGATAAAATTATATGATAAGTTGAACTAAGAACACTTGTAGCATGGAACACTTATTTAAGCAAAAACTAGAGTAAGTTTGAATAAAATTAACACTGTCCTAAAATGGTTCATCATGCAAAACAGCACACAAATATACAACTAAATTAAAAGTAGACTATGTTTAATGAAACTGCATTTCTCCTTAATTCTCCCAATTACCAAGGTAATCCCAAAAGTTTAGAAGACTAGTTTACTTCGTTTGGTATTAGAAAGTAATCACTTTACTGAAGCACAGGGAATTCAAAATAGAATAGGACATAACTCTTGAAATCTGGAAATGATTTAAAATCATTTATCAAATAAGTTAAAAGCATACAAGGAAGGAAGGAAGGAAGGAAGGAAGGAAGGAAGGAAGGAAGGAAGGAAGGAAGGAAGGAAGGAAGGAGGGAGGGAAGGAGGGAAGGGAAGGGAAGGAAGGAAGGGAGGGAGAGAGGGACGGAGGGAGGGAGGGAGGGAGGAAGGAAAGAAAGAAAGAGAAACTACACTCAAATACATCCAGAAATTATTTCAACAATCTATTCCTGGTTCTAATACATATGTAACATGAAGGAAAAAAAATTGAACCTTCATTCTTAAATTGGTTAGGTTTATTTCACTCCCCTTTCTGGAATCTTCTTTCTGTTTTGTTTGTTTTGCAGTAGACAGAAAGATTTAGTCAAAATATGCATTCAAATTAAAATCTTTTAACTACTACAGGTAATCAAAGAATTAAAAATATATTGCTTTCAATGTAATTGGTAAGGTCTGACCTCCTGCTAAGACAGATAACAATTTGTTTGAACTACTCATCTGAAGATATGTTTTATTAATCACTTCCCTACAAGGTCTCCAATGGGAAGGGTATGACAATGAAACTGAGATTAGTAGCATATATTTTAAAGACTGGGAGCTTTTAACTTGCCTTAAGTTTTTCTTAAACTTTGGATTCCTAATGTGCCTAAAGGTCACTAAACAAAATCAGTCTGGAATTAGAAATTTTGAAAATTGATTCTATAAAACTGATTTGAAAATCAGTGTGATATTATATCCAAATGCTTTTTAGATTCAACATTTGGCCATTTACTTTATTCCTAGAACAATTTTGAGCAATAGTTTCTGACATCCCTAAAAAGTAATAAATATGTAGAAGCTCAAATGTTCACATCTCAGATAACTTGAACATTAAAGACTGTAAGTTCATGAGGAAAAAGGACTGGTTAGTACTAAATAGTATTTTTATTATATCTCATTTCTTTGAATCAGACATTAGAAATCAAACTATTTTTCAAAAGTTAAACATGCTTTCACCTCAACCCAGAACAGAACTATTCTTAAATTTGTGTTTAAGATGAAGACAAAACAAACCTTTGGATACCATTGGTTAAAATAAAAATTATTTGAAAAACAACTTAATTGATAAGCTAACAAAACTATCAGTGAAGAATTCATAATTAATTACATTTATAGTTCCTTATGTGAATAACTGAGGCTTACTTCACTAAATGTAACATGTATAGTTCTGTGAGGCTACAAGATTTTTGCATGGAACTCTAATCAGACAATGTGATGCAAATAATTTAAAATCAAACCAAATTAATTTTTAAAGATTAAATGAGAAGTGACATTGACAACAAAAAGACTTTTCTTCAAAAGCCTCAACATAATCATACACATACACTGTAATTGTACATATATGTAATAATCATTTGTGTATAATAAATCAAGAGAGATCACATACATAAATAGTATCCATGATCAAGAAGTTAGGAATTTCGATCAGAAAGTTTCTTTAATCCTTTACTCTGGAAGTCCTTTTACAACAATGACCACTTTAAATGCAGAAGAGTGAGTTTTCTAAAACATTTATTCATTAAAATAAGAAATTTGGCTACTGGTTTACATTAAATGTTAAGATAACTAAATTTAAATGCCCTTCACCACACTTAAATCCTATGAACAAACCCTAAAGGTCATGACTTATAAACAAAGTACCCTAATGCTTATATTTATTTACTGATCAATTTTAATTTTATTAGGCATTTTAATTCTATTATTCCAAACCATATACTTTTATGAGTTGTCATGAAGGGTTCAAGAAATCATTATTGGGGCTGGGATTGTGGCTCAGTGGTAGAGCCCTTGCCTCACATGTGTGAAGCATTGAGTTCGATCCTCAGCACCACATATAAATAAATGAATGAATAAAAGTCCATCAACAACTAAAAAAATAAATAAAATAAAATCATTACTCAAGTAGTGATAATAACTTATAAGCAATCTCTGACATATTAAGATTTTTGGTATAAAAGGATTTATTTAAAGTTTTGGCTTTTCATATCAAAACACCATACTTAATAGGTTAAATTCTAATTATTTTTAAATGTAGTATTTATGCTAGTCTATAAAAAGTAACTTTTAGGGTAATTCATAAAGCATATGTCACTAGATTCTTTATGTTCAGGTAATACATTACTTTTTCACTAATTAAATATTTTTAGAAATGAGAAAATACTCTAAATAAATATTACCAGCACATGAAGTTTTTAAAAGACACACTTTTTTATCCTAGAACAGATGAGATTCAAAGTGAGCTTATAAATTCATTTTCTATACAAAGCTGCATGCTCAAGATACTGACTGTCAAAAATAAAAAGAAATGATATGACTATAAGGGACACATAAAAATATTGATTCAATTAATAATAAAATAAATAATAAAAATCTAAGGCTGGGCATGGTGGCCCACGCCTGTAATCCCTTAATAAGTTTTAAAGTTATTTTACTTAAAAAAATACTAACATGGGCTGGAGCTGTGGCTCAGTGGTAGAGCACTTGCCCCACATGCGTGAGTTACTGGGTTCGATCCTCAGCACCACATAAAAATAAATAAATAAAATAAAGATATCACATCCATCTACAACTAAAAAAATTTAAAAACTACTAACATAAAATTTACATTTAGAAGTAAATTAAAATATTTTTACTATTAAAAGTACATCTGCATTTACATTATTAAAATGGCCTTTCATAGAGTATTATTCACATTCATAAAAATTAAAAAGACACAGAAGACTGTAAATTCAGATGGTTTATTCACTGGCATATCTTGCTTTTTAATTTAAAAAGTCATGGTCCTATTAGAAAAATGGTCATTTAAAAAGAATTTTTTTTAGTTATGGATGGACACAATATCCTTATTTTATTTATTTATTTTTATGTGGTGCTGAGAATTGAATCCAGTGCCTCATACCTGCCAGGCAAGCGCTTTTTCCACTGAGCTACAAACCCAGCCCCAATGGTCATTTTTTTATCTGATTCAGGGATAAAAATTTTAGGGACTATGGGAGGATTCATATTAAGAAACAACCCCAAGAAATCACTGTCATACAACTTCATAAAAAAGATATTTTTCAAAAGACAGTAAGCTTCGGAAAAGTATTTCAACAGCTATCTAGGTAGCTTAATGGTAGAATCATTTTAGTGTAAAATTAAACACTGGAATTTTTTATGTGCTAGAATAAAAACAATAAAAAAATAAAATTTTTATTGAAAAACAAAATTAATAGCCAAACTGTTTTTCCAGCTGCTATTCTGATGATATTTCGGATATTAGTAAAAACTATCCAATAATGTAAAACCAACTTGAACACAGATTGAAAATGATATCTGAACACATACATAACTAGTGGGGTGTAAAGCTATCCAGATATATTTTAAGAATTGACAAATGTAATCTGTATTGTTCAAAGTTTGTATTAACAACAGGAGCTGCTACAGCGTATTTTTTTCTAGTATAATACAATGTTTTGACAAAACAGATCTTTGTTAAGCACTATAATAACTGTTATAGATTTCCCTGTGCTTATTACACCTTCAACATACAGTTTAATAAAATCTGTTAACTAGATTACATTTCAGAAAAATTTATTTCAAAACTAGTTTACTGAAAGAAATGAGAACTTTGATAGTCCTTTTCTACTTGGTTATTTTTTCTTTATGACACTGATAAAATATACTGCTAATAATATTTGTAGTATTAAAACTGAAAGTGAGCATAATACTTGAAATGTAACTAGAAGTGTTAATCAATAGAAATGTTTCATAGTAGGTTTTGGAATTACTGGCAGCAAGATTTTAAAATTATCTAAACAAGCTTTAAATGCTAGTGTTGATACTATCTAATGCCTTCCTACTGGTTACAAAGGAGAAAATGTAACCTAGCAACCTAAATGACAGAAAAAGATTTGTTTTTCCACCACCAAATTAAAGAGAATATTTACTTATCTGTTTGTTTATTTATTTTTGCAGTACTGAGGATTGAATCTAGGGGCACTCTACCACTGAGCTACATCTCTGGCCCTTTTTATATTTCAAGACAGGGTGTTGAAAATTGCCTACCCTGGCTTTGAATTTTCAATCTTCCTGTCTCAAGGCTCCCAAATAGCTGGAATTACAGTCGTGTGCCACTGCACCTGGCTTAAAGACAATTTTGAAATTGCATTACTATTGCAAACAATAGTCATACACTTCTAATATTTACATCACTTCATCTTTTTCCCTTAAAAAAAAAAGTTTAACATGTAAAATTTACCTGGTATATAAACCATTATTACTTCATAGAACAAATGCTTCGGGGAAATAAAAAACTAAGTTTCAACAATTTTGGTTGAAACTTAACCAGAACAACTTTAAATGAATTTATTTCATTTGGAACTACTATTATAAAGTTAATATTTATAGATCTTTATAGAAGCCTAACAGTCTCTTGATTTGGAGTTTTCCTACCTCCGAAAAACGGACCATATCTTTTCAAGTTCATTTTATTACACAATTGAAAATGAATTTGCAATTATATTACTTCACAAGGCATTAATAACAAAAGAACATTTGTTATTGAACATTTATGAGATGTTTCTGAAATGTGTTCCCTTCTTACTAAAGTTTAAATAACTTATATTAGATAAAAAAATAAAAGAACACATGGCGTTCTGTGAAGTTGTTACTACTGAGGTGATTAACAATCAAATTATGCTGCAAATTTAGCTAACTCTATGCATACCCTGAAATGAATTTGTACCATATTTGTTTAGCCAAAAAAGAAAATCAACTGTTTCTGTTATTACATGCAATTATAAAAAGTTATGGCAACTATTCTGTTTCAGTGAGCTTTCTGTCTCAGAGTTAAGAATTTTATTCAAGAAATTGAATAAAGCAAAATCACTGTAAGCCATTTTTCATGCTTTTTATATGATTTTTCCAGTTACACATTCTCTTTCAACATAAAACAATTATCTAATGTCAGTTCCAAATCAAATATTATCCAATATTTCCTTCTCATATTTTGAGTCCCAAAAATACCAATTATAAAATAATAGCCACATATTCACTGAAATGCTTTGAGACATTAAAATTAACCTAAATAGTATATTAGAGAGTAAGAAAGTTTACTATTACTGTTTCAAGTTTTCTTGTTATCCATAAAAGAAATAGACACTAAAATCAACAGTGTACTGACAACATTAACATTTTCTCCTAATAGAAATAATAATCTTCCTTCAATATACAATAATAGATTGTGACAATAAAAAGAAAATATTTCTGATAAGAATAGGAATATGTGCTACATAAAGAACATATATGTTCTTTTTTATTTAAAAGAAGGTTTTATGTAAAAATTCCTAAGGCTTTCAGTTAATATTTTTAAAAACTGAGGAACCACGGGCTGGGATTGTAACTCAGTGGTAGAATGCCTGCCTTGCATGTGTGAGGCGCTGGATTCGATCCTCAGTACCACATAAAAATAAATAAATAAAGGTATTGTGTCCATCTACAACTAAAAAAAATTTTTTAAAAAACTGAAGAACCAAATTGGAAAAATATTTGTTTTAAGAACTCAAATTTTGAGTGATAAGAGGCATAACAATGATACAGTATATTTTCTTATGGTACAATACTAATTTTAAATACTTGATTTCCTATTAATAAAATATCTTTTACTAATTTGTTAGATATATAAGCTAACTCTAAATGTATTGCATAATATCATTGTTTTCCAGCTTAAAGGCTACAACAGAAGAAAATAAAATAATAGCTAACTATTCAAAGCTAGTTTGTTAGATATTTACATAAACCCCCAAATCCTAAAGTCTTTTATGTGTAAAGAAGTATCTACCAAGAAATTTATTGAGAAAATCATCATTTGGTTTAACGAAAAACAACTGCATTTAGATTCCCAAACTTACATTATAATATCCAGTGTAAATGTGAAAAATACTACATTTTTATTTTAGCTATAATTATTCAGACTAATAACTGCTTGTAATTAAGACTACCATTTCTAAAAAACCTAAATTATTTAAATCCAAATCTAAATTAAACATAAAATAAAAATTCCTGTTAGGTAGTTTAACATCAATATGTTCTTCCTCTGACTATGGCCTTACTAATAAAGAACTAAAGAACTTGAATCTATATAGATGTATCATTTTAAATTCAAATCCAGTTCAAAACTGTGTGTATAAATATATATGCATACATGATGTCTACACATGCAGTTTTATATATATATATAATTCATATAAAATGAGCTGATATATGAAGTTGGTAAAGGACATTTTATTAATACAAAATCAAGTGCTTAAAATTGATATTGCTCCATAATTAAACAAAACTATTTTTAATACAAAAAATACACAGATGGTTTTAATTATGGGGCAATACCAATCATATACATACATAAGTAATTCCAATAAACTATCAGAAGTCAAAATACAATGGTCCCATAACTAAAATGTAAAAAGAAAACTGGCACTTCAATAAAAAATATAAAATTGTTTTGTTTAATTATAAGACAGTATTAATTTTAAAACACCTGATTTCTTATTAATAAAATGTCTTTTTTGTTAGATATGCAAGCTCATTTTCATACTAGATAGAAACATTTGAATAACACTTCAACATACTTTTTCAACAAATATTAATAGTAATGAAATAGAAATTTAAGACATTAAATATGCATTTTTAATATTATTAGTGGATATGGTGAATTAATTTCCCTAATTACAATTGACATAAATTCATCCTTAAATATCGTTTTGTAAGACGTCCATTTGGATTCAATATATTATGTAAAATAATATAAAGCATGAATTTGGAAAGAGAGCAAATGTTCTCCCTTAGAAAGTACTGAAGCTCCATCTAGAGGCTTTTCTCCCTATTACTGTCACTTGCAATATAAGTAATATCACCTAGAAATGTGAATAATATTAAAATGTCAGTGATTTCCTTTGTACCTTTTGTTATTCATAATGAGTTCTTGCCCTAACCTTCTTGGGGTAGCTCTAGCTCCATCACTGCCATCAAGTGGTAAAAACTAAAACTGAACCTAAAAAAAAGCGAAGAAAGCAAAGACAGGAAAAGAAATTCATGTGTTGTTATTATTGTTGGTTTTTTATCACTTATTCACCTTCTTTTTTAAGTTTAAGAAATGGATTTGTATTTTTCTCCTATGCCATTTATTGTCTTGGTAAAATTTTGGAAACAAAGTTCTATTTGTTTTTAGAAAACTGTAGCATTATATGTTGCCTTTAAATCTAAAACTGTTGCTGGGTATTTTTATATTTGAAAGATATATGAAAATACTTTGAATCAAACCTATTAAGTTAAATGATGTGTTTTCATGAACTACTACACTGATAGGGATATTTGTAAGAAACACAATTAGTTAAGATTAACAAATTTCATAATATAGCAATTAAAAGAGAAAATAAAAACTATGATGTGAATAAAATAAGCATTTTCTATTCCCTATGCAAATAACCTAGAATTTAATAAATTGAACACTTTTATTCTACCCTTAGGATGTATTCATAACAATGTTTCCCCAAAATGTCTTCAACAGCCTAGAAAAAGATCAGGGGCTGGGATTGTAGCTCAGTGGTACAGCGCTTGCCTCACATGCGTGAGGCACTGGGTTCGATCCTCAGCACCACATATAAATAAATAAATAAAGATATTGTGTCCATCTGCAACTAAAAAAATATTTTTTTAAAAAAGAGAAAGATCAGAATGAGAATTTAACACTGAGGAAAGGATAAAAAACAAAAACTAACTATTAAAAGGCAAGGTGAGAATTCAATTCAAATCAAAATTACTTAATATTTTTTCCCTTTTATATGAACACATATTTTCTGAATTATGTTCTCAGAGTTAGGACTTTCAAAAAATAAAACTTCAACTATGGAATTTAAGAGAAAACACCAGTGAAATAATGTCTCATTCAAGGAATACTGCTCTACCAGATGCATCATAACTTAATCTATAATTTTTAAATATTTAAAAAAATAATTTACATAAGAAATACATGTAGGAATATAAGGTTAACTTAGTATGTCATAATTGTGTTTTAAAATTCCCCCAAATTGCTAACACACATTTATTAATAGGCCATTCTTTTTGATTCATATATTTCTAACATGAGAATTTCAGACTGATCTCATTTCATTTTTTTGATTAGATTTTATCTTTCACAAGAAACTTGTTTATCACAGAAAAAACTTAAAAATCTGTAGTTTTGATTACAGGTCTGGATTCCCATGCTAAATTAACAATATAACAATAACAGCCCAAATCCCTATGTGTCAAGCATTATTCTAAGTGTTTCACATGCATGGTTTTATTAATATGTCTCTCAACAACTCTATAAGATAGGTGCTACTATTGTTTTATAGATTAGGAAACCAAAGCATAAAGGGCTTAAATAACAAGGCATAGTCACAAAAACAAGCAGTTAGCCTGGGTAGTTCTCACTTGTAATCTCTTTCATATAAGGCAAACTTTCTCAATTCTAGTACTACTGACATTTTGGACCAGATAATCTTTCGTTGTAGGGAGCTGTTCTGTGCATTGTAGGATGTTTAGCAGCACCCCTAAATTGTAACATCCGATGCCATAGCATGGCCCACTGCTAATTCCCTCTGCAGTTGGTATGACCAAAAATGTCTCCAGACAAGTGTCTCCATTGTCAAATATCCCTGGGGGAGAGGGAACTACCCTCAGATGAGAATCAATGAAACAAGATAACAGTTTTATAACATTGCAGAAGCAAACGATGAATAATTTACCTGAAATTAGTTTTTCCCAATTTAAAATTATTTACTGAAACACAGAAATATATACATATATGGAGAGATAGGTCAGAATAGTAACACCCTAAGTCTTATAATTAAAGGAATACTGTATTATATAATTTAAACCCAGAAGGTACAAAGTTGATAATGCAAGTTTATATAGGTTAATATGAAAATAATGGAGATCCACATTTCATCCAAACTTTAAAAAACAGTCACCTCTGGCAAATGAGACTGAAGGATAAAGTACGAGAGTATCACCTTTTACTTTAAACATTTTTGTATTATATTTAACATTTTTCTTTACTTCTTCCTTTTTTTTTTGTTTTTGTTTTTGTTTACAGTGCTGGTGATAGAACCCAGTACATGGAAGGCAAACACTCTACCACTGAGCTACATCCCTAGCCCCAATTTTTTTCAAATGTTTTATATTAAATTTTTACCAAACAATATATTGTTTTTACTTTGTTTGTTTGTTTTGGCAGGGGGGTGCTGAGGATGACCCAGTACCACCCTACATTTCAGTCTTTTTTTTTTTTTTTTTGTACCAGTTATTGAACTCAGGGGCACTCAACCACTGAGCCACATCCCCAGCCCTATTTTATGTTTTCTGTAGAGACAGCGTCTCACTGAGTTGCTTAGCGCCTTGCCATTGCTGAGGCTGGCTTTGAACTCACGATTCTCCTGTCTCAGCCTCCCTAAGTGCTGGGATTACAGCGTGCGCCACCACACCCAGCTCCAGTCCTTTTTTATTTTGAGACAGGGAATCAATAAATTGCTGAGGCTGGCCTTGAACTTGAGATCTGCCTCAGCCTTCTAACTTGCTGGGATTACTGGCACGCACCACCATGCCTGGGTATATTATGCTTTTAAAAAACAAATTTTAGGAAAACTTTTTCTTTTTGACATTAATATCTCAGTTACACTTAGGAAGTGAGCTGTTTTTCACATATTTCTCATCAGGTTCTTAAATGCTAACACAGGAAATATAAAAATTTCATGATTGAAAATTGTGGGGGAAAAAATCCTCATTAGTTAACCATTGGTTTGAAAGCGAGCAAATTGAATAATAATAAAGAGGACACTAGAGGTACCTATTTTCAAAAATGCTACTTAAAGATACATACAGATGGGATACATTTTTCTATTCAAACAAGTCTTTGTTTTAGAGTTCTTTGTAACCACTTTAATCAATACATTTTGCCAATCCCTAATTATAACAAGGTTTCTTTTTTCATATTATTTTGATTATTGTTTATTATGCAAACCTTTAAGGAAAAAACAGAGTAACAAAGTTTCCTCTATTCACTCTACTTTATCATTAATATCATCTTTATTTTCTCTTCTCCATTTTCCTACTTGTTTTTACTGCTTATAAACTAAGATGTACATATTATATTATATATTATTTTAGTCAATATATATAAAATCTTCTATTTTGCTTCATAAATTTAATAATGCATATAAGGTTTATATCCAAGTAATGTTTATAATTCTATTGGGCTAATTTCATGTAATCTAGTATAATCTTTCATTCTTTTTAATCCCACAATGGTTTTATACCGTATCAATTTGGGAACTAAATATTTTTTATGTGTTTAGCTGCTTCTTTATCACCACTGCCTTTATTGAGGCCCTCATCTTTCTTTCTTTCTTTTTTTTCTTTCAGGTGTTTAGTCGCTTGATACTTTATTTCCTATTAATTGTTCAAGTAATATACAAAGAAATAAATACATTTTCTTCTAAGCCATATCCTCTCAACAGAAGTTAATTATCAGTTTGGTACATATATTTACAGCCTTTTAAAAAAATTCATTTACTTTAATATACAAGTACATGTGGAAATGTTCCACTTTACATTACACCATCATTAAGCAAAGTACTTTCCTTGTATTAAAACAGAACTCCTAATTAATGTCTCCTTCTGTCCATTCACACACATCTTTATCGGGCTTTATTGTAATATTTTCCATACAAATATGTTGCTTAGCATCAGTTTTACTAAGGATTTAGCTTATTATTGAAAAACTAATATTGAGACTACCATTGTGTAAAACACATACTATTTAAACAAAAATATAGAGAGAACTGAAATTGTAATGGGATTAAAAGTTTAACCAAAATTTGTCTATGTAAATACTAACATATTATTCAGAATAATCAAGGAATGAAGATTTGCTTTTTTTTCTTTCTGTGGTGTGTGTGTGTGTGTGTGTGTCTGCAGTACTGGAGATTAAACCTAGGGATGCTCTCCCACAGCCCTTTTTATTGTTTATTTTGAGACAAGGTCTTGCTAAATTGCCCATGCTGGCCTTGAACTTGCATTCTTCTTGCCTCAGTCTCCCATGCAGTTGGGATTACAGCCATGTGCCACCATGCCTGGCATATTTATATAATTTTTAATAACTTCACTGAAGTATAATTTATAAACAATGTCATCTGTTCTAAGTATATAGTAATGTTTAGTAAATTTAAAAGTTATATAAAATCAACATAATCCAGTTTTAGAATATTTCCATCAATCAAATTCTTTGTGCCCATCTGTATAGATTTACATTTTCTAGACAATTCATATAAATGGAAGGGATGAGTTTTTTTCTGATATACTCAAGTGTCAGATTTGATAGCAAAAAAAATCTTTTTATTGGGCAGAAAAATTTTGCTGTTAAAATTCTTTCTAAAATTTATTAACAAGGATATGAACATATCATATCCTTGAGATGTTTTAGTTTCTCCTAAATGTGGAATACATTTTTAAAAATATTGATAAAGAGTCCATTTAATACACACACGTATTCTAAAATTTGGAACTCCATCTTTAAATGCACAGTCATCTTCCAAAAAACTTTGGTATCATTCTTAACTCCTCTTTCTCTCACAGTTCACAAAAAATTCATTAGTAAATCCTGTTCACTTTTCCTTTAAAAGTATACTCTGAATCTGAACACAAATACCAGTAATACCATGTATCATTACCAATATGTTTTAAGCCACCATAATTTTGTGCCTGGTTCATTATAAAACCTATTTCACAACTTCAGCCCCAGCTTGGCATCTACCCTCAGCAGTCTATTTTTAGCGTAGCAGCCAGACTAAAATAAAAAACAGGTCCAGTCAAAAGCCTCCAACAATTTTCCATTTTACTCAGATCAAAAGCCAAAGTCCTGGGCTGGGATTGTGGCTCAGCGGTAGAGCGGTTGCCTTGCATGCGTGAGGCCCTGGGTTTGATCCTCGGCACCACATACAAAGCAATAAAATAAAGACATTGTGTCCATCAACAACTAAAAAAAAAAAAAAAAAAAAAAAAAAATTAAAAAAAATTAAAAGCCAAAGTCCTTAGTGGGGATATCTTGGGAATTACAATTAATATCTTCAACTTATAACGACCTAATTTAACTTATCACACAAGGTAACCACTTAGAATATAACTAAAATAAATATTAAATAGGAAAGAAAAAGGAAATCATAATGGTTTATTCTAAAATAACAACAACAACTAAATGGCTGGAAGTGTAGTTTAGTGGTAAAGTACTCATCAAGCAAGTACAAAAGCACTGGCTTCAGCCGGGCACGGTGGCTCACGCCTGTAATCTCAGCACTTTGGGAGGCTGAGACAGGAGAATCACGAGTTCAAAGCCAGCCTCAGCAATGGTGAGGCACTAAGCAACTCAGTGAGACCCTGTCTCTACAAAAAATAGGGCTGGGGATTTGACTCAGGGGTTCAGTGCCCCTGTACCAAAAAAAAAAAAAAAAAGCACTGGCTTCAATCCCCAACACCACCAGAAGCAAACAAACAAAAACCAAATAAACACAAAATAGAAAGTAATGGAGGTACCAAGGAACAAAAACACAAGATATAGAAAACAACATGAAAGAACACTATCAAGAAAACAACAAGTACAGAAGGGTGAAAATATCTGCAAAACATATAACAAGGAGTACATGTAATGAGTTAATAACCTGAATGTATAAAGAACTCTTACAAACAACAACAGAGACAAATAATCTAATTTTAAAACAGGCAAAGGACTTGAATACAATTTTTTAAAGAAGATACACAAATGGCTATTAAGCATATGAAAAGATACTCAACATTAATCATTAGAAAAATGCAACCCCAAACTACCACTTCACACCTAGGATGGTTATATTTTAAAAAGGAGAAAAAAACAAATGTTTGTGAGGATGTGGAAAAATCTGAAAAGCTTATACATCACTGGTGGAAATATAAAATGATGACACTGCTGTGGAAAACAGCAGGACAGTTACTCAAAAGGTTAAAACATTTCATTAACATATAATTTAGCAATTCCACTTCTAGGGAATTGGCCGGGTTAGTGGCACACACTACTTGGGAGGCTGAAACAGGAGGATCACTAGCTCAAAGCCAGTCTGGGCAACTTAGCAAGACCCTATTGCAAAATAAAATTTAAAAAGGGATAGGGATGTAGTTCAGTGATAGAGCACTTGTATAGGACATAGAAGGATTTGGGTTCAATCTCCAGTACTGCAAAAATAAAAATAAGATTAAGGAAAAAAAATTAAAAGCAGAAACTTGTACATCAATGTTCATAGCTGCATTATTCACAATAGCCAAAAGTGAAAACCACCACAATGGTTATCAATAGATAAATGGCTAAACAGAAGTGATATATACATAAAATAGATTTCAGTCATAAAAAGGATTGAAGCACTCTGGTGCATTCTACCACACGAATCAACCTCAAAACCATTAAATTAAGTGAAATAAACTAAACACAAAAGGACAAATATCGTATGATTTCACTTACATAAAATATCTAGAACAGGCAAATTCATAGATAGAAAGTAGAACAGAAGTTACTAGCTTACCAGGAGAGAGAATGGGAGACAGACTTTCAGTATGGAGTTATGAAAAATTTTGGAAATAGATCGTGTTGACAGTTGTACAACATTGTGGATGTACTTAATGCCAATGAGTTCTAATCCTAAAGATGTGTAAAACCGCACTTTCTTGTTATACACATTGTACCATAAGCTCTTTTTAAAAAGTCAAAGTCCTTACAAGCACATCCAAACCTCCAAAATCCTCAAAATGTCCTATGAAGTCACAGGGACCCGATGTCTCATTATCTCTGAACTCATCTTTGACCACTATTCCTCTGGCTTTCTCCATATTCATGCCTCCTCCTTGATGTTTCTTGAACACCATGGCCATAGTCATGCTCACAGCCTTTACATTTGCTGATCCCTCTGCTTGAAATGGTCTTCCCATTTACCTTCATGATTCACATCTCTCTTCTTCATTGTTTTTGTTCAAATATCCATCACCCTCTGTGTAAGGACTTCCCTACTTACCCCACCTAAAACTGCAGTCTCTCCCCCAAAACTTCCTATTGCTCTCTTTCGCTATGTGTTTCTCTATAGAATTTGAACTATCTGGTTAATATATGTTTCATGGATTGTCAATCTCTTCCACTAGAATGTAAACACCACAGAAGCAGGAATTTTGAACTGTTTTGTTTAGTACTATGTCCCTAAAATGGGTACACAGTAAGCAATTACTAAATAATTGTTACATTAATGAATAGTAAATTATTCTAAATACTAATATCAAACTACTGATACAAGACTTGCCATTTCTTAAACCTTCAAAATTAGAGGGGGCTCTATTTTTAAAGTCTATTGTATCCATCTAAATGCAATTAAAGCCTGCTACTTTATTACTGACTTCCCCTCTTTGCTATGTTTAATTTAGCACTGAAAATCATTCGTACTGTTCCTGTAAAGTTTAAAGTTTCATTTAAATTCAAGTTTCTTTATTTGCTTTAATAGATGACAGAATTATGCACTGAAAAAGATTATATAATGATTGATCAAGCAAGGCTTCTAATTTCCAATGCAATTTTCTCTCTCTAGAAAATTCTCCTTCAATTTTTTTAAAAAAATTATTTTTGAATTGATACATAAAACATGAAAATTGTACATATTAATTAGGGACCTTGTGATGTTTCCCTTAGTTTTCTTTTTTTGGTACCAGGGATTGAACTCAGGGGCACTTAGCTATGGAGCTATATCCCTAGCCCTTTTTACATTTTATTTAGAGACAAGGTCTTACTGAGTTGCTTAGGGCCTCCCTAAGTTGATGAGGTTGGCTTAGAATTCACAATCCTCCTGCCTCAGCCTCACGAGCTGCTGGGATTACACACTTGGGCCATCACTGCACTTAGCTTCCCTTAGTTTCGTGTTTTAAATTATTATGGTTTAAACTCATACAGGAATTAGAATCAGAGGGTCTCTATTGTGTATGTCATGAAGAACTATTAGTTGGTTGAAAGATATTTCAGTTCTGTTCAAGTGGCCAAACTATGTCCTACTTGCCCCCAAAATTTCTTCCTTTCTAGTTCTTCCTCATTATCCTAAGACAACAAATGGTATATACACAGGTAAAAGTCAATTTAAACAAATTATCAAATAGGCTTACAAGAAGCAAAACACATCAATGTCTCTCACTAACTAGAATTATTAAAGATAACTATTATCTAAAAATCTACTTCACATATTTGTAAACTCTGATATGTATAAGAAGTGCTATTGAGTAGGATAGTTTGTGCTTTACTTCTAAGTACTCGGTGGGTCCAATCATATGAATTTATTTCCATCTATTAACTTCTACTCTTTTTAAATCTTTATATTTGGGGGTGTCTCTCTTGTAAACAGCATATATCTTTGCCATTTTTAAAAAAAATTGTTTATTTTTGTCTTTAACAAGATAATTTTGTACATTTAAAGTAGTTTATTAATACATCTGATCCTGGCCTTTTTATTTATATTTCTTTCCCTTCCTTTTTGTTTTCTTTCTCTTTTTCTTTTCTTTTCTTTTTTTTCTTTTCTTTTTTGAATGAGTGTTCTTTTAACTGTTTCTTCATACATTTTTTCCCTTACTCCCCATCATACTTATTTTGAAGTTACAGGTTCTATTCTATTAATGGCTACTCTAGTTAGTTTGAAATACATATTAAATTTGATAAAGTCTAAAGTTAATTATATTTTCCTCCTCTTAAAATATAAGAACCTTAAAATACTTGAACTCTGGAGCTGGGTGTGGTGGCGCAGGCCTATAATCTCAGCACTTTGGGAGGCTGAGAAAGGAGAATCGCGAGTTCAAAGCCAGCCACAGCAACAGTGAGGTGCTAAGCAACTCAGTGAGACCCTGTCTCTAAATAAAAACACAAAATAGGGCTGGAGATGTGACTCAGTGGGGTCGAGTACCCTTGAGTTCAATCCCTGGTACCAAAAAAAGAAAAAACACCTGAGCTCTGATCACTTCCTCCAAACTTATATACTGCTGTCACCCAAAATTTTAGTTTTATCCTATTTGCCCTTTTCAAAAATTAGATATTTCTCTTATACAGTCAAGTTTGCTTAGGATTTACCTACATAATTAATCATTATACTAATTTGTCTATCTTGCATCTCAGACTTTTCGACCTGACAGTCACTTTCCTTCTTCCTGAAGTTTAGCCTTGGTATGTTCTTCAAAAAGGAACTGTTTCGGGCTAGGGTTGTGGCTCAGTGGTAGAGTGCTTGCCTAGCATGTGTGAGGCACTGGGTTCGATTCTCAGCACCATGTAAAAAATAAATAAATAAAAATAAAGTTTCATCCACAACTAAAAAATATATATTTTTTAAAAAGGAACTGTTTCTTATTAACACTGTTTTTGTTGTTTATCTGGAAATATCTTTATTTGTTCTTTTTTATTTTTATTTTTTAGTTGTCAATGGACCTTTATTTTATTGATTTATATGTGGTGCTGAGAATTGAACCCAGTGCCTCACACACATTAGGCAAGCACTCTACCACTGAGCCACAACCCCAGCCCATTGTTCTTTTTCTTGAAAGACAGATTCACTTTGTATAGAATTCTAGAGTTAAGGTTTTTCTCAGTGCCCTTAAGACAATACACTCTTTTCCCCATTGTTGCTATGGAGAAGTCTTTTATCATCTGGGCCATTCCTTTATAGATGATCTGTCTTTTCCTTTTGGCTGCTTTCATAAATTTCTCTTTCTCTTCTGCATTTTTATATTGTTTCTATTGATAATTCATTTATTGAGCTTCTTCAAAGTACTGGTACTATTCAAGAATTCTCAAAAGTTAAAACAAACCTCAGCCATTATCTCTTTTAATGTTGCCTCTTCTTTATTCTATTATAACTTACTTAAACTCTAACTGGATGTCTCTTATCTCTTACATTTTCCATATCTCAATCTCTTTGTCTGTCTGGAGAAAATTCAAGATAATTTTCTCTGATTTCTTTCAGTTCACTTTTTCTTCAGTTGAGTCTAATCTGATTCTAATCTATTTGAATTAAAAAAATTTCTTATCTTAAAATATTTTTATGCTTACAGAAAAATTACAAAAATAGTACAGAGACTCTCCATATATTTGCCTCAGCTTTCTCTAAAGTTAACCATACTACAATTATTGAAACCAGAAAATTAACATTCATGCAATCTATTATTTATAGATCTTATTAAAATTTTGCCAGATATTACAATAAGATTCCTTTTCTAGTCCAAGATCACACACTGCAGTTAGTTTTTGTATCTCTGTACATACTTCCAATGTGATTATTCCTCAATCTTTCTTGTGTTTGTTGATCTTGACAATTTTGAAGAGTACCTAAGTGAGTTATTTTGCAGAATAGCCCATATTTTGGGTTTGACTGACATTTTCTCATGATTAAATTGAGGATATACCTTTTAGGGAGACAAGGCTACAACACAAGGGTACTGTACCCTTTTCTGTCCATCATAATGGGGGTAAATGAAGTTAACATCTGTTCTTATTTGTAATGTTAACATTGATCACTTAGTTAAGGGGGAATTTGCCAAGTTTCTCTATTAAGTTACTATTTTTCCAATATAATACGCATTTTGTGAGAAGATATTTTCTGATCATACTTTTACCAACTAATTTGAGCAACCATTGATAATTCTTGTCTTTAACAATTATTACTGTGGTGTTTATCTAATGGCAATTTCTATTTCCATCATTGCTTCTACATTGGTTAGTTAGAATTCCACTGTTAAAAAGACTTACTTGTTTATTCGGTTATTTACTTATATCTGTATATAGTCATGGATATTTCATCCTACAGGTTAAAATCTCTTATTACCATCACTTATTCTGTTACTCAACTTGTTCCAAATTTGGCTATTGAAGATCCTTCATATTGATGCCTGTGTTCTTTTGAATGCTCCATCATTTTTGTTTTGTTTTTAACAATATTTCTCAAATATTTCTACCACCTTACTGAAATGTAATTACATACCATATAATTCATCCATTTTAAGCACATAATCCAATGACTTTTTAAAAATGTGTACAGTTATGCAAACTTCACCACAATCCAGTTTTAGAATACTTCCATTATTCCCAATGTTCCCTGATGACCATTTGCAGTCAATCCCTGGTCCAATATCCAACCCCCCATAAACAATTATTGATTTACTTTCTGTGTCTTTAGTTGTTACCTTGTTTAAAGTTACATATACATGGAATGATATAATAGGTAGTTTTGAGTCTGGTTTCTTTTACTTAGCTTAATGTTTTGAAGCTCATCTTTCTTTTTAAATTGCTAAACAGTACTCTGATCTTAAGCATTTCCTTATTTTTTTGCACCACAGTGTTCGAGGTTCATCTTCTGTTTTCCCTTTTCCTGGCCTGGAATCAATCATTTCTCACTGTGGCCCTGGTTCTTCTTTCTTACTCATTGCATTTTTATTTCAATTCCATTTTTCATATATAGAAGTACTAATTGTTCCCTTTTCAAATCTGTTTGTTCTTAAAATGTTATTAGGGTAGACACTAAAACCCCATAACAAAGAATTCCCAAAATACAGTGGCTTAAATATTATGTTTAGTAACATGTTATTTTAGCAACATGTTTCCTTCTCATATAATAGTCTAGAAATAAGCAGTGAACAGCTAGCTGGAGAGGCAACTCAGTACAGACTTTTGCTATATCCAAATTCTGCTGATTCAAATTTTTTACCAGCTATCAGTACACAAGAAGGAGAAATAGACAACGGGGAATACACTGGCCATTCCTTCTTTATTTTATTTTATTCTTTTTTTAGTTTGAAATGAACACAACACCTTTATTTTACTTATTTTTATGTGGTGCTGAGGATTGAACCAGTGCCTCACACATGCTAGGAAAGCGCTCTCCCACTGAGCCACAGCCCCGATTCTACGCATTCCTTCTTAAGACTAACACTGAAGTGTCACATGACTTCTGTTCACAATCCACTGTCAGAACCTCAACAGAAGCAAAAACTACCTTCAAACAACCTTCAAGTTAGTAAACAGTTTCCAGTTTGACAGTCATATATCTACACAATTTAAAATAGTTTATTACCTTCTAAAACAAGAGAAAGGTTAAAAAATAATTTAGTGTCAAGTTTCCAAAACACTCTATCACAAACAATACCATCCTTTATTGACAAATGCATACGAACAGTTTTACATTACAACAGTAACATTCAAGAAGAAGTATTTTCCAGAATTTCCACACATCCATTTGCTACCTAACTCTATCAGCATCGTTTCCTCTCTACAGTTTACAACTTTCTTCAGGAAAAGAATATACAAGGAATTCATTAAAAGTACTTTATTATAAAAATGTAATAGCTAACATTTACTAAGCCATATATTTTACATATGTAATGTCATTGAAATCTCACAATAAAGCCTCCCAAGGCCTACTTATCTCATGGATAAGAAAACTAAGGTTTAGAGACCTTGTGTTACTTACCCAAAACTATAAAACTAATAACTCAATTCTAAGCTCTTAGCCACTACATTTTAAAATGGACATTTTTCACCACACTTCAAATTCTTCTAAATTCAGAGTACATCTTAAAATTATTGACTATTACAATAGCTGTAGCACTACTAAGTGACAATAATGAGGCAACTCTCATTCTTTGTGTGCACAAAACTTGTACAATTTGAGCTGGAAGAAAATCCTACAGACAATACTGACATACTCTTAATTAAGAACCAAACAATTGCTGAGACAGTAAGGCGGGGGAAATATTTATCAACATTTTAAAAATGTATATCAAAAGCAAGTCAACAGCGGGGCGGTTCCAAGATGGCAGCCTAGACAGTCCACTCTGCACTAGGCTCTCAGGGACCAAGGCTGGAAGTGATGGAGGCGCCGTTTTCCAGCCAGCTTCCTGGCATCATTCTGCGGCTCAACATCCCACGCAGGAATTTCACTCGTGTGTGTGAGTACAGGATCACCGGGAGGCAGTGGTAGCCGGGAGGCGTGGCTTCGGCGCCAGCTGGCAGAAAGCAGTTGCAGCCAGGGGACTCGGCCCAGGGCTCAGGCTCTCCAAGACCGAGACTGGAAGTAGCAGGGTGCCATTTTCCAACCAGCTTCTTGGCTGCTCTCTGCGGCTCACCACCCAACGCAAGAGTCTCACTCGCGTGTGTGAGCATAGGGCCACCGGGAGACAGCGGTAGCCGGGAGGCGTGACTTCGGCGTCGACTGGCAGAGTGCAGTTGTGGTGGGGGATCCGGCCCAGGACTCCAGCCTGGAGTTTACCCTGGATGTGCCGGGCCTGCTTCCGCACAGGGTGCCTGGCCCCAGCACCCACCCAACCGCGAGAGACCGCTAGCAGTTGCTACTGTGGACCCACCGTCTCCTGAGCAGAAGCCAAGCTATTGTTCTTTATGGACCACCTTCTAACACAGCGGAACTTCCTACACACCAGGGGGCGTAGGTCAACACCTGGGAGCAAACCTTGGCCACGGTGGAAGAGCGACTCCACCAGCGGCCCAGAGTTTCACCTTGGCCTGGGACCAGTACCAAGGATACCAGCCGGGAAAGTCCAGCAAACAACGGACAACGCCACCTACTGGAGGAGAAGTAACGAAACCCTGCAGGGAAACTATAACCGTATAGTAGTTAAAACTGTAACACCTTGGATCAGCAGAGCTAGAAGGAAAGACACACAAACATCATGAGAAAACAAGGGAAGAAAGTGACTCAAACAAACCAAGATACTACACTACTAGAATCCATGGTCTGTACAGCAGGAGGAATGACAGAACAGGAATTCAGGATGTACATAATTAAAATGGTCAATAACTTAAAGAATGATATAAGAGAGCAAACCCAGGCAGCAATAGATCACTTTGATAAAGAGATTCATAGGCAAATACAGGAAGTAAAAGATCACTTTGATAAAGAGATACACAGGCAAATACTAGAAGTAAAAAATCACTTCAATAAGGAGATAGAGATTCTGAAAAGGAACCAAACAGAAATTCTTGAAATGAAAGAAACAATAAACCAAATCAAAAACTCAATGGAGAGCATCACCAGCAGATTAGACCACTTGGAAGACAGAACCTCAGATACTGAAGACAAAATATTTAACCTGGAGAATAGAGTTGACCACACAGTGAAGATGGTAAGAAGCCATGAACAGAACATCCAAGAGCCTTGGGACAACATTAAAAGACCAAACTTGAGAATTATTGGGATAGAAGAAGGCATAGAACTCCAAACCAAAGGAATGAACAACCTATTCAATGAAATAATATCAGAAAACTTTCCAAATATGAAGAATGAATTGGATAATCAAATTCAAGAGGCTTACAG
>PVHX01024317.1:0-24231 GCA_004024805.1 Geosciurus inauris
CATTGAAAGTGCATATAAAGATGTTTAATATGAAGAATGTAATCTGCTTATAATTTTGTGCAAAGTTAGAAAAATTATGATTGTAACAATTTTTTTCTATTTGCCTCAACAAATGTTTTCAGTGAATAGTGTGTACAGCTTCTGAAAATTTGTTTTTTTCTGTTATGTATTAAAATTCAACTTTTGAGAAAAATAAAAAGTAAAAATAAAAAATTTAAAAAAAAAAGTGCTAAATGGGGTGGGGGTACCCCTGAGTTCACTCTCCAGTACTGAAAAAAAAAATAAATAAATAATTAACTGAATAAATAAATGAGGAAACTCTTTCTTATAGAAGAATTTCAAGTGAAAAATGTAGAAAGAATGAGGGAAATAGAAAATCACTACTTGAATATCACTCTAATAATGGTTTTAGTCAAGATCCTCCAATGGATGCTAAAATTTAATTTGAGCAAATGCAAGGTATTTTCAAAGACTCAAAGTATTTCTTCCACAATATTTATTAATTATTTTTTTTGGGGGGGGTACTAGGGATGGAACCCAGGGGCACTCGACCACTGAGCCACATCCCCAGCCCTATTTTGTGTTTTATGTAGAGACAGGGTCTCACTGAGTTGCTTAGCACCTCACTGTTGCTGAGGCTGGCTTTGAACTCACATTTCTCCTGTCTCAGCCTCCCTAAGTGCTGGGATTGCAGGCTTGCGCCACTGTGCCTGGCTAATATTTATTAATGGAAAAATGATAACTTCATAATGGAGAAACCCAAAAGATACCACTTTAATCATGTGGTCAAGGTTAACATCTCTAGGAATATAATACAAAAACATCAAATACCTCCTGATATAATGTACTAAGAAGGGCATAACACCTGTGTGTTCTCTCCCACTAAATGTCTAATGTCAATCAAATCATAAGAAAACATAATTAGACTCAAATTGAGAGACGGTCTACAAAATAATGAATCAATGTTCTTCTAAAGCATCAAGGTCACGAAAGACAAGGAAAGCCTGAGGATGTTTTACAGACCAGAGGAAATTAAAATTTGACAACTAAATATGATGTTGGATCCAGTAAGAGGAAGATGTTAATGTAAAATCTGGTGAAATCTGAATGAAGTCTGAAGTTATTAAGAGTAACATACTAAAACAAATTTGTTACTTTGGTCATTGCATTATGGTTATATAAGATCAGAAGGTAAGGAGAAGCCTTATGAAAGTAGAGGGGGACTCTTGGTACTGTTTTTGCAACCTATCTAACTCTTAAATTGTTTAAAGATAAAAAGTTTAAAAAATTACAAAATGGCTAGTATCATTGCTATAAAAACTCTGACAATTTTGAGAAAAAGAGGTAAAACATAAAAAGATACCATGCAAAAACTATACCTAAAAAGGATTACTAGAGATAGAGAAGGACATTTGCTAATTCAAAGGAATCAACCCAACATCAAGATACCAAAATTTTAAATTTAAATCTGCACATACCCAATTATATACTATTTACTGACAAATATATCAATGTGTACATATGAATGTATATACATACACATGTACACACATACACATATATGCACAGAATTATATATATATACACATTTGCGTTTTCTATATGTATATATGTATTCTGATATTCATATATACCCATGTAATATCTCTACATATTCTGTCTTTTTCCATGGCTAATGGAGCAATGATCTGCCATATACTCATAGATGACACAACTATGACATTTATGATCAAAATCTGAAAAATAAAAAGCAAACATGAAATAATAATAAAGGATTTGTGTGCCTTTTACTAATTAATCAATAATAAGATACAACTCTCAAATTATTTTTCTAGTAATTATCATTGGGGTGTGATAAGTCTTTATTTTCCAAGCATTGCTGCATTTAAGAACAACTTAAAGTGTTTTTTTAAACTGTGGATGTCTGTACTATTTTGATAATACTGAGTTCAGGCTTGGAAATGATTTTCATTTTTTCTCTAGGTGCCTCAAACATATGGCCACCCTCTCTCACTTGTCTGAGAAACATAACTCTCCTTCTGTCTTAGATTAGAGTTGGCTATGAAACATGAATCTAAACCCCAGGCACACTCCTTTCCCTTTGAATTCGTCTGGGTGCCTTTGTGCTGTGTGTGTTGGCAGCCTACAGGCAGCTGAGCTGATATTTCACTTCCGGTCCTCTGTCTATGCTATTCTTTCCTAGCATCTACAGATTTAGGTGTAGCTTTAGATTTCAGGCAGGCACATTTCTTGAAAGGCTAAATATAGAATGTAAAACATCTGATATTTAATTTAAAAGATCATTAAATGAGACTTCATTTCCACATGTCCTTGTGACTTCTAAATTAATGAGGTCAAATATGCACTTTGAGCCCTTGCCCAGGAACACCTTGGGCCTTTTTTCCTTCAGAATAGGTCTCCAGGCAAATCTGCTGACAGTGGATGAGTTAGGGTAAATTAATTTGTCCAGTATTGACTTTTATCATTTGCTTATCAGTTTGTTTTTAAGGAAAAGTTTCCTATGAGAATTTAGAATAGTATTATTCAGATTTTAGTGAGCATTAAAATCACCAATGGAGGCTGGAGTTATAGCTCAGTGGTAGAGCGCTTGCCTAGCATATGTGAGGCCCTGGGTTTGATTCTCAGCACCATATATAAGTAAGTAAAATAAAGGTCCATTGACAAGTAAAATAAATACTTAAAAAAAAATCACCCAGGGAATAAACTTTTTAAAAATTGGAGTGTCTTGACCTCCTACCCTCAGAGATTAAATTTTGGGGTAAGTCTCCAGAATTGTATTTTTAAATAAGTATCTTTTCACAATTCTAATGCAGCTGGAATGCTAGAATACCCTTAAAAATCCTGGCTAAGAAGATAATTTTCTGAGAATTTTACATGTTTATGGGAGCCCTATATCTGAAAACTGGCATAGGCACTAAACTTCAATGCAGGCATTCTGACAGAGAATAGAGCTTGTTAAAATATAAGAGGGAAAAAATCTAGCTTTGAAAATGAGCCTTCCTTTTCACTGACTTTTTTTTTTTTAATGACAACTTTTGTGAAATGACTCACTGGAGGATTATTATGGGCTAAGTATGATAATAGTCATTAATATTCTGGCCACAAATGCAATTCATTTAGTAAATGCCAGACTCTTTGAATTGTGAAGTACCTAATGTAATTGCATTCTGCAGCTAGGATGTAGCAATGGACCCCTGGGTGGCCATGTGGATCTTTTCCTTCAAGCATTGGATAGAAACCTCAATGTGTGGCCCTGGAGTGGAGCAGCTTCAGTTTCCTTCCTTCTATCCCATTTTCAAAAAAACCACTCAGTTATATTCAGAATCAAAGAAGAAAGAATATATATTGTTTTTCCATCTTGTGTTTCTGGCTGAATGTGAAAGTACTCTGGGCTATTTAGAAGGTTGGTGTAAAAAAAAAAAATCTCTCATCTGTATGCAGCAATTGTTATGAAACAAGAAAGGGGAAATGTGAAGGCAATTTGGTTATTACCACGGTGTTGTATTACCTTAAGCTTTTTCCTCAGATTTCAACTTTTTCTTTAATGATCAATGTGGGGACACACTGTTTATTTTATCCACCCGAGAAATGCTTTTCCCATCAAATTCATTTTCTTTTTTTACTCATTTGCCATTTAGCTTTTGTTAAGTACAAGGGGAGCAGCATTATGGTCTTGCATAATAGAAGAAAAATTACATGTGTTGAAAAACTGTCTTGTACTTTTCCTAGGAGAGTGAAGCCTCATTGTCATGCATGAGCCAATTGGTTGATTTAATGGAGGACACAGGAGTGTGATTCTAGAAGATCCAATTGTAAGTTTTGGGAGCTCAAGCGAGCCACAAAGTCGTCACCACTCAGGCATCCTGCCCTTTGCATTTGTTAAATTGTATTTCTCATTAGAGACTCACTGATAACACTTGTAACAAGCTGAGGAAAGTAGGTCTTGCTGCCGCTTAATTTGAGGAAATTGATTAAGATAAATTTAAGATTGTGCCCATCTTAGAGAAAAATGAAATAACTCATTATGGAAAAAAATGGACTGCTTGCTATTATTCTGATAGGGAGCAATTTAATGAACAAATTTATGAACTTGAAGCCAACTTCTTGGCTTTTGCCTTTCGCTTCGTGGTTCCTAAAGGAAAAAATTAACCCATGGTAAGAGGTGAACAGATGTTAATACAGAAAACTGGAAAATACACAAACTTGAAAAAGAAATATAATTGTTAAAATTTTGATGCACATGCTTCTAGCCTATTTTCTTCATGTGTATGTAGATGTTTTCTGATATCATATTTTATACACTGCTCTGAAAACTGCCCTTTCTCACCTATTCTTATACTGTAAGCATTTCTCATTGCAATTAAAATTTTCTCATGCACATAAATTTAATGTTTATATAATACAAACTTTATTTATGTATAATTAGCTATATTTATGTATAATTAGCTATTCTTTTATACTTGGACATAAAGATTATAATACTCCAATAATTTTGGTCCATAATTGAAGTTCTAAAATATTTATGGAAAATTTCATATTTCTACCAAGCAAATTAATAGGCAGATGATGGAATTTGGGCCACCTTGTTAATAATAACTAACTCACTTTTCAGAAAAGTCAAAATGTTGAATAAGATCATTGGCCTTCAGAACTGGTTATTTGGAAATGACTTTTGGCTATATTTGGGATTGATTAATTTTTTCCAGAGTTGATTCCATGTTTGAGGTCAATGTGTTATAGCAAGAGTTACAGTCTTTTCTATAGAGAGGAGAGGTGGGAAGCAGGGAAGGGAGTAGGGTTATAACTTCAAATCTATCAAATGTGGAGATTAATTGTGAAATGTCTGAGTTGGGTTGTAGGAACACTCCCCAGAAACTACTTTGTAAGGGATGGAAAGAGGGCAATGGTTTATGAGAAACATGAAAAGATATGTAGGGCTTGATATATGGATACTTTGGGAAGAGCAATGATAAAGTAAACATTTAGCACATAAAATTTTGAATCTTCCACCTCTACAGATTATCTTTGGTTAAATTAGAAGCAAATTTTGGGATCGAGGAAGGGATAGAGTTCTAAGCTGGAAGTCTATGTAAAATGTTGAATGTCATAAATAAGTGAATGAATGAATGTCTCTGATTCTCTAATTTTCTGACACAAACTAGGTTTATACCAATTCGACTGAAGGCTCAGTCCCACAAGACTGCGCTCACTTCAGGAGCCAAACACAGTGGAATGACTAGGCTACTCATACTTTTGTCCAGCAGGCCATAAATCGAGGGGTTTTCATCATGCCTGCTCTTTCAGGTTCAATAATTTACTGGAACAACTCACAAATTCAGGAAAATGCTATGCTTACTATTATGTACTTATATACTTAAAGTTTATTGTAAAGGATACAAATAAACAGCTAGATGAAGTGCTATAAAGGATGAGATTTGAATGTGTCCCTAGCATGTGTACCCTTGGAGCAGGTATGGTGCACCATTCTCAATGTGTTCACAAGCTCTCCAAACCCCATCTTCTAGAAGTTTTTATGGAGGTTGTTCTAACACATTGACCTCAACTAGTATTTTAAAAAGAAAGCTCTAGAAGAAGCATATAGTAACTAGGAAGGAATTTTTAAAAGGCAATGGTGTTGAGTGTTCCAGGCATAATGTGCTCGTGGTAAACAAAAGAAGTGTGAAAATATGGGTGATATCTTTAATCAATCAACCTCAATTATGGGAAACTCCTGTATGTTCTGCCTTATATGGATTTAAGGATAATATACAAGACTTGAGACTAGAGGTTACTTCTCTAAATAGGCTTCATTTTAGTTAAGTCCTTGAGACGGTACTATAGCCATAGAGCAGACCTCCAGGCCTGCCCTGCTTCTTCCCTCCCAAATCCATTTGCTCTGCCCCAGAGGAAGCAGCTCTTATTTTGATGCATCTCATGAAGGCTTTTTGATAGGAACACTTTGATCCCAGTCCTGATTCACCTCATAGGAGAGCTCCTGGGTCTGTCCCTCACTCTGTAGCTATTAGTATGCTTTGTTCCACTGTCACTCCCATCCCAGGCTTGCTTCTTTAACCCCTCACAACACCACCCTTCTTCCCCCCAGTTCCTACCCCAACCCCAGCTCCTAGCTCTGATGTCTGGGGACATGTTTACCTAAAAGAGGGGAAGGAAACACATACAAACTAACATGTAGAACAAGTGCCATGTGGAATTTCAAATTGGCTCTTTGTAATAATAAAACTATTAATAGCAATGTGAGCCAAATATATTTATGGAGAGCTTGCTAAGTGCCAGGTTTTGCTGTAATCATTTTACATGCATTTATAAAATTAATTCTTACAATGACCCTATAGGTTGTTATCACTATTTTACAGATGGGGAAACTGAATCACATAGAGGTTATTTCAATGGTAGGTCAAACAAATGGAATTGAAACACAGCCATTCTGACTCCAGTGCCAAAGCCACATGCGGTTACATGGATAGATTAGAAAATGAAAGGGGTGAATTAAAATGAGTCCCTGGAGAAGGTTGGAAATCATTTTAAGCAAAGATAGATATAAGCCCAAGGACAAGTTGGGAGAGGACATTCTATATTAGGAAAATACTGTGTTCCCAAGTTTCCAGAACCTAATGGGATTTCTCTCATCTTAATATCTTTGCAAGTGCTGGTTTCTTTTTCTTTTTTTTTTTAAATTTTATTTATTTACTTTTTTAAATGCATTTCAAGTCATAGTACATATGTAGAGCTCAATTTTCCATCTCTCTGGTTGCAAATAAGATAGAGTCACACCATTCGTGTCTTCATACATGTACCTTAGGGTAGTGATGACCATCTCATTCCACCATTTTTGCTACTCCCATTCCCCTCCTCTCCCCCACCTTCCCCCTGTCCCATCTAAAGTTCCTCCATTTCTCCCATGCTTCTCCTCCCACCCCCACTCCCCTTATGTATCAGCATCCACTATTCAGAGAGAACATTCGGCCTTTAGTTTTTGGGGCTTGGCTTACTTCACTTAGCATGATGTTCTCTAATTCCATCCATTTTCCTGCAAGTGCCATAATTTTAGTCTCTTTTATTGCTGAGTAATATTCCATTGTGCATATTTACCACAGTTTCTTTATCCATTTATCTATTGAAGGGCATCTATGTTGCTTCCACAGTTTAGCAATTATGAATTGTGCTGCTATAAACATTGAAGTGGCTGCTTTACTGTAGTGTGCTGTTTTTAAATCTTTAGGATATAGGCCAAGGAGTGGGATAGCTGGGTCAAATGGTGGTTCCATTCCAAATTTTCTAAGGCATCTCCATACTGCTTTCCAGATTGGTTGCACCAGTTTGCAGTCCCACCAGCAATGTTTGAGTGTGCCTTTTTTACCACATCCTCTCCGCAAGTGCTGGTTTCTGAACCTGGAATGTTTTCTCCCTTTTATCTAACTCCTATTTATCTTATAATAGTTAGCTCACATACCACTTTAACTTGAAGGCTTCCTTGCATCTAATACTGTCATTTTATTGCTCCCTACTCACTGTACTGACTTTTTGTGGTAGATTGATTATAAAAAATAAAATGTCCCCCACATCAACATCTGTATCCATCCACTTTGCAGTGTAGCCCTGCAGTCTTATCAAGAATTAATATCTATTTTCTCCCATCCCCGAGCATGGCTATCTTGTGACTTTCTCTGGCCAACAAAATATACTGGAAGTGATCATGTGCCAGGTTTCAACCTGGACCTCCATAGATCTTCTGGTCTCTTGGAGCCTGTTTATCCCATGAGAACAAGGCTGAACTGACGTTTTAGAAGCACATGGAGGAGACCTGAGCCAATTCCCAGAAATAAAGTTCTTGGCTGGACCACAGATGCATGAGGGAGCCTGGAAGAGAAATGTCAAGCCTGACCTAGATTAAAACTGTCCAGTTAGCTGTAGACTCAGGAGAAACAAATGGTTGTTGTTTTGAGCTACTAAGTTTTGGGATGTTGTACTGTACAGCAATCACTAACAGATAAACTGATGCCTCTAACAAAGCCCTAAAATTGGCTTCTTGTATAAAAATCATGGATAAACTATAACCGAAGACTAGAAAAATGCTGAGGAAATTTGAGGAACAGATAGAACATGGGAGGCAGCCCACGTCATATAATTATAAAATGATTAGCAAACTGTTAATCTGCAGTAGCTTGGAGGATGGAACATGTCCCTAATGAACTTTGGAATTTGCCTAAGAAGATCCCTGAGCACCATCTTGAAAGTATCAATCAGTTGCTGCCTGATGAATATAATAACGTAAAGAAAGCAGATGAACTAAAAGAACTGGTCAGTTTCTAAAATGTGAAGGTTGGAAAATAAAAATGTTTTCCATTTCTAGCCTATCAATCCAGTAAAAGATTAAACACAATGTGTACTAGAAAGACATGGCCTGGAGGTAAAGTTGGACATGGAAATAATTTATAGGATTTGGGTAAACAAATTTTAATCAATTAGGCAAAGAAAAATTATCCAGTAGTGAGAAATTAATATATAAGAAATATAAGAATCTCTGAGATATTTGTAAAAATTTGAACATGGATTTATTTCTAAACCTTCTTCTTCTCCTTTTATCCCTGTAATTGTTACCCCTTTCCCCTTTTCCTTCATTTGCTCTCCCTATTTTTTGATTACTCCTTCTTATCTCTCAATAATGGGAACAACATAACAATTTAAACACGACAAAGCTTGTAACATTTTACAAACCATCCATTTAATGTAACAGACTCTTCATGTTGTTTTAAATGTAAATTATGATAATACCTGATAGTTGTATTATTATATACATTTATAGAAGTAGCCATGACTTAATTCCTAGTCATTGTGGTAGGAAAATGCCTTTTAAGTTGGAAACTAAAGGTAAAACAATTTATCAGGTTGTAGGTAGCAACTGTCAACTGAAAGTCCCGTAGTATAGAACATTGTAGATTTCTTTTTTTTTTCTCTTTTAATCACTTGTGCATTTGGGTATAGCTTGAAGCATATCCTTTTGCACTTCTGTTTTATACAACTCAGAGAGGGGGATGTTTGTGTTTGCCAAAATTGAAAAGGCCAAAATAAAAAAAAAAAAATCATACATAGCAATATTCTGTCCCCATTTTAAGATTAGCTTCTTCTTGGTTAGATGAGGTCAAATGAAGAACTCTTTCTGAGTTGTTCCACAAAATCTATTTGTAGTCAGCACACATTTTCAGTGAGCAGATGACTACAACAACAACAATAATAAATTGCTACTTTTCTGAAAAATTTTTGAAATGTGGTTGTCTGCTGCACAAGAGATAAAAAATATAACACTTGGATTCAGACCAGTTCATCAGAGAGGTGTGGTGGTAAAAAAGGCAGAAACATAGTAAGACATATTAGCAAAAGAAGGAACAGAGAAATATGACAAGCAAAGCTCTCCTTTTGTTCTTTCATGGCTGAAAGTTCAGCAGAGCTAGTCCAGAGTCCCTGTGCTCTAGAAATTATGAACATGTTAGAAGGGTATGACTTCCCATAACTAGAAAGCAAGCAGTCAGAGTCAGAAGTTGCACCCATAAGGGATCTAAAGAAAATATCCAAGAGTATCTAAGACTAGTATGAGCATTTAAATATTTTCTGGTTACAAAGGCCTTTGGAGAAATATGAAATTATGATAGGGTTCCTGACCCATATAATTTCTATTGTTGGCATAGTGGAGTGACTTGTATCAAACTGACTCTTCTGCCAAAACAACTCTAAAAGATGGAACAATAAAATCAGAACTGGAAGGCACTGGGTTGCAACCAAAGTAGCTAGGACTCAAGGAGCAAGAACTCTAAGAGGAAAGGGGTGCATTGGGGAGAGTCCATATTTACTCCACATCTTTCCTTAGGTCATTTACCAGTTCACAGATAGGTAATAATAGTCCAGCATGTACAGGCAGCCTGAGACTTCGACATTTTTTCACAAAGTTAAGGAAATAAACACTAGAACTTGAGGCTGCTGATGCAGCAAAGAAGGCAGGAACCTTCTCCTGGATAAAAGGGAAAAATGGAGATATAAGCCCAAAATTTTGCATGAAGTTTCCCTTAAGACATTTACCAACTCTTTTTTTTTAAAGTGTATTTATTCTCCTCAGGTATGCATGATAGCAAAATACATTTTGATTCATTGTACACAGATGGAACACAACTTTTCATTTCTTTGGTTGTACGTGATGTAGAATCACATCATATATGCAGTCATACATAGTCATACATGATGCTAGGGCTATGATGTCCATCTCATTCCACCATCAGTAAGCCAACTCTTAACTGTGCTTTCATGAAGCAAAATAAGGCAGGTATCTGAAACAAATATCAAATACAAGCGACTGGGAAGCTATGTAGCTGAGCAAAGATTTTTGGAAATCATCTAGAATTAAGTAGACAGAGCTTAGATTTCATGGTGCAAAAAGGTGGATAAGCCTTGGGGGATATATTTCTGCTTTCAAATGAGAACCAAAATGAAAAATCACTGAGAATCAGGGTAAGGCAATCCTGAAATAGACCATGATTCCATTATCTGTTACTGTTCACAATCTAAACAATTAGAGGCTTAAGGTAATAAGTTACTACCTTTCACAGTTCTGGGGTTGACTGACTCAGCTAGGTGGGTGGTTCTTGTTTAGTGTTGTTCATGTGCAGGAAAATAATGTTTGACTCTAGTGATTTGAAGGTTTCTTTGCTCAAGTGTCTGGAGCTTGGGCTGGGAGTTCTGAAATACCTGGTGAATGGTTGGGCATTTATCTCCACAAAAGTCCTCTCCACATGCCTTGTTTGAATTTCCTCATGGCATGGAAATTCATGTCGCTGGCTTCCTCCAGAGTGGGTATTTCAAAAGACAGAAAGTAGAACTGCCAGTCTCTTTTAAGATGTGGATCCTCCTTTGTCTAAATCTGTCTTTATGTTGCTTTTTGAGGATGTCTTCACTGTATAGATATTTCTAATTTTGTAGTTATCTTTTTATGGCACTTTATGCATATGAATCATCCTATTGAACTCCAGCATTCAACATTTGTGTTGAAAAATCAAATGTCAATCTTGTTTTGAAGGAAGGTGCCTTTTATACTGGAATTTTTTTTTTTTTTTTGGTACCAGGGATTGAACTCAGGGGTACTCCACCACTGAGCCACGTTCCCAGTCCTATTTTGTGTTTTTATGTAGAGCCAGGGTCTCACTGAGTTGTTTAGTGCCTCGCTGTTGCTGAGGCTGGCTTTGAACTTGTGATTCTCCTGTCTCAGCCTCCCAAAGTGCTGGGATTACAGGCGTGCGCCACTGCACCTGGCTTATTCTGGAAATTTAAAAAATTTTTCTCTTTGTAGAGTTTTTATCAGTTTAAATATATCATTTCTAGATTTGGTCTTCTATGACTTCTAAGTCTTTTGGCAAAGATCAAGTATATGTGTTGATCCTTCCTGATGTTTATAATACTTTCCAACTCTGTAACCTTGATATCTTAAAACTTTGGGGAAAATTCCTAGCTAATATTCCACCAATGAATTGTGTCTGTTTCTTTTTATTTCTTCTTTTCCTTGAACGTCAGTTACATATGATGTTTATTTTAACAATCTAATATATATTTCTTACACTTATTTTATTTTCAATCTTTTTTTCTCTGTGTGTTGAGATCCAGATATTTTCTACTGACTTATGGTTTAGTGTAATGACTTACTCTTATTTTATGTTTAATCTGTTGAATTTATAATAGCTGATACTATATTTTTAATTTTTAGAATTTGTGTGATTTTTGTTTTCATAGATACCAATTTTATGCTAAAACTTAAATTTTTCTTGATCACTTGAATAATTATTATTTTAAATCACATAAATAGGAACTCCAACATCTGGATTTAAAAGAAGGAAAGAAAGGATAAAGCTTTCTTTTAAAAGGTGTGATAAATAGAAAACAATCATATGGTAGATTTTTAAATGTATCAGCAATTGCATTAAATATAAGGAATTAAACACTGCAATTAAAAACATAGATTGTTCAAGTATATGCAGAAAAATAGAGTCTAACAATGTGTTCTTCACAAAGTGCAAACTTTACAAGCATATAGGGCCAGAGAAAAAATAGTGAGAAAAATATATCAATGCAATACTAACCAAAAGAAAGCAGATATAACTATTGTAAAATAAGACAAAGTAAAATTTAAGTTAATAGCATTGTTGGAGGTAAAGAGATATTTCATAAGAAGATACACACATATAAAGAAAACACTAGTAAGCAAAGAAATTGAAAATCATAGGTGGGGGTTTAACTCAATAGTCCCAGTGATAAAGAGAACAGGCAGAAAAAAGGATAAATACCAAAAAAGACAATCTGAACAACACATCAACCAAATCAGATTAGAACAGTCCACTACAAACCAAAGCAAACCAGTGTTTTTTTCAAGCACATAAATACTTGTCTAAATAAACATATGTTGGGCCATTAAGAAAGTTAACAAATTTCAAGAATGTAAAAATTTAATTCTTTATCAAGAGTGGAATTAAGCTGGAGATAAAAAAAAACAACAACAAATATATAGCCAAGTAATAGTCAAACCTAGGAAGCTGGGTAAAACATTTCTTCAAGTCCATGGTTTGAAGAAAAAATTACAGTAGAAAATAGGTAATATCTTAAACTTAATAACAATGAAAATATATTAAGATATGCTATAGCCAAGGCAAAAATATAAACAAACAAATAAACACAGAAAGAAGATGTACCTTTTAAAAATATTTTTATTAGTTGTTGATGAATCTTAACTTTATTTATTTATTTATTTATTTATTTATTTATTTATTTATATGTGGTGTGGAGAATCGAACCCTGTGCCTCACACATGCCAGGCAAGCACTCTACCACTAAGCCACAACCTCAGCCCAAGAAAATGTACCTTTAATGCCTATTTTATAAAAAATAATTCAAGAAGAAAAGAGAAGCAAACAAAACAAAGTGAAAAGGAGAAAATAAGAAAAATAAGATTAAAAATCAGTTAATATTAAATACAATAGAAAGAAATTTGAAGAGTTAAAAATTGGCTCTTTGGAAAAATCAATAAAGTAGATAAGCCCTATCCATATTGATCAAGTTAGAGAAATGATCAATTTTAGGAATAAAAAGAAGATATCAATACAGAGGCTACAGACATTTTAAAATAATGAAAGAATATTATGACAACTTTTCTTGATAAATTTCATAACATGAAATGTACAGATTTCTTGAAAAAGTCTTTGATAAAAAGAAGTAGAAAATCTGGACATTTCTATAAACAAAATAGAAGGCTCTGAAGCCAGATAGTTTCACCAAGCACTGAGATTCTAGCACTAAAATTCTAGCACTGAAGAAAATTTGGTACCCAAACTCTACTATTAATTCCTAGTATTCTGTTAAATGGTATGAACACAAAGAAGAGTAAAAGAATTTCCTTACTTTGAAAACTTGAATGGGATGACACTTCTGTAAGCACAATTATAATACAACACGTAGGGTACTGTTACATAGGCATACTGATTTGACTGCATATAGTTGATTTGTTCTGGAGGAATCTGGATAGCTTTGTAAGAAAGGTACATTTGAGTTGAGTTGCTAATGCTAGGAAGGAGAACCTTCCAGACAGAAAAAAAAGCTGGGCATTCTAGGAAGGGACAATAAAGAAAAGGCTCATCTTGAGTAAGCACAGTATATCAGGTCAGGGAAGGCAGCTAGGTATAACAGGCACAGGGCATGAGGCAAGGGCCAGTAAGGAAAGGTTATCAGTGAGCCATCTCATGTCTTATTCCTTCACTTGCACCCTTTAGTTTCCTATAGTTGAGTTCACTGCTTTTTGTTATTTTTTTATGCCATTTGAGATGAGGCAAGTGGCATTTAACATTGGTTGGAGGAATGGGTGCAAGGAGCAGTAGAAGAAAGAGTATAGGATGGGGATAGAAGGATCCTAAGAAGGAGGCAGAGGAAGACAACTTTGCCACTGTCTCATATATGTTATCCTGTTGCCCCAGCAATGAAATTGCACTCTGGTATTGATCCAGGGTCCCATCTATCCCCACTCTTATACATCCCAGTTCCTGCCATTTGGCTTCTGGTTTTGTTCTTCCTACTGATTTTTGTTCTTTTCATATCCAGTTTCTGGAGAAGTAGGGTACAATCTGCTAGGGTCAGGCCTAAAATGATCTGTTATTGGATAGTTTGTTGGAATACTCGGGTCCCTAGTTAGAATAGAGAGCCACTATACTTAATCCTGAAGTTACTGCAGGACAATCAGGTAGGGTTGGGAGACCAGGGTGATTTCCACTAGAAGATAAAACAAGGTAGCACATAATGATGCTATTATATTGTCTATGAGTTTCCATGCATGTGGAACAAAATCACAAAGGAGAACAATAAGACCTTCTGAAGTCAGAGAAGGCCTCAGATGGGCAATGTTTTTGTTTCATGACCATCTAGAAAAGAACAGAGCATAAACAATGTCAAACTGTAAATAAACATAGTGAGAAACTGGGGAAAATACCTAGAGAGGAACATATTGATTATTCACATCACTTAGGCTGTATTGAGGCAATGCAGTTAGACAACCAGTAGAAGCAATGTTAAAAGAAAGCATCAGCTTGTTGCTTAATCAATTTTGTTATTTGACTTAGTTTGACAAAGTTGTGAAGAAAATTGGAATATGTTTAATAGCTATTCAAAGGAGTTAGTTTCAAATAGTTGGAAGTCCCAGAAGTAAGCCATGAAGTGGGGCCAATGACCTTGAATGCTCTCTGTAAATTTTTCCTTGATTAATTAGCGTTGGTCTGTCTTTTGTTGTGATTTGGTCTGGGGTTATTTTGGATGGCATTCCCTTTATCACATATCAAGACTTTCTTGTGGACTACTGCTGGGTTCTTACTACTATCTCCTCAAATGCCTTCTGTTTGAAATAATTTTCTCCTTTTTCCCCAAGATGAAAACAATAAACCAACTGAAAATGTGAAAAATACTGGGTATACTTGACATTAAGAAATGCATGACCTTTTTATGACTAGAGTGCTAAACATTTGATCAGAATAGTCTCTTTACTGCCTGAAAACATTTTCTTGATCTGAGCAACATTTATTGACCTCAGAAAAATAGATTCATGGAAACCATTTGCATTTTCTGATAGAGAAATGTTGTGGTAAAGGATTTTGGTTGGTCATTTTGAAAATTTGGCTGTCTTTAGCAGTCAAGAGTTGATCCAGAGCCTACTATATTTCAGATATGATGTGCTTTGTGGGAATGTTTAGAGAAGTGTTTTCCAACCCAAACAGCAAGATATTAGTAGATGTGCCTTTGACAAAATGGTTTCTGGCCAAATAAGCTTGCAACACTAACTCTTACCTCTGAATCTTAGTTCATAATAGAATAATAAAGCTTCTGATAAATCTTGCAATAAGGAAACCTGCTTGATTTCCTTAAGGTTTTTCTTACCATGGAAACTCTTTTTCTGGAACATTCCTTATATCTCATGGGATAATAAGGAATGCTGGGGAATAGGGATTGCATTAGCCTTCTCTGCCCTGCCTGTATCTATTGGGGAGGGGAAATGGAAGAAACTTCATGACACATCATTTATCAGACAAATGCTGAACCAAAAATGGTTGCTATGAGGAATTGGGTAATAAAATATGGGTTAATGGCAGAAAAAGATGCATACAAACACTTAGCCAAATATCTTTTCCTCCTTCCTTTTTTCTTGTGTCTCTTTGTTTTAATCTCTTTCTTGGACCTTAAGCACAAAGACATATTAGGTCCCTTTCCTTTCTTTCTTTCTTTTCATTACTGGGGATTGAATCTATGACTTAAAACATGCTAGTCAAGAGTTCTATCACAGAGAACATCCCCAAGACCTTTTTATTTTGTTTTGAGACAGAGTTTTGTTAAATTGCCCAGTCTTCCCTTATCTTGCAATCCTTCTGTCTCAGTCTCCCTAGTATCACAAACCGCAAGATGCTATTCCTTTTTCTTAAAGACTTTTATTATTAGCCATATTGCTCTTTCTCATTTGCCAGTTTCTTTACTGATGTTTTGTGCTGTTCACAAAACCCATGTTAAAAACAGCTTTGGCTTTACATTTTTATTCATCATGTATAACCATGAAACAAAGAGCTAATGAACATATATGAAGGTGATAAGTTTGGAGGGAGATTCCCAGTGGCTTGAGGGATGAGCAGCCAGGAATCTGTCTCAATATGAAACTTCTCCAGAGTATGGATTAAAGACCAGAATATTTCCCTCAGTACAAGATCAGGTTAGTCATGCCAAGAGTAAATCAGACTGTTAAATCCTAGGGGGTGTAGGTCAAATGGTCTGGTGAGACATCTGCACCTTGTAGGATGGGGGCATAGAGATAGGAGTGATGGGGTCTACCATAGTTTTAGGGAAGAGAGATTGTTTGGGATATTTAGAAAAGGCTCTCAAGAGGAAGGGATGTGCTTTAGTCAGCTTACACATTCCTGTGACCAAAAGCCCTGAAAGGAACAATAAAGAGGAGAGAAAGTTTATTGAGGCTTAGTTTCCAGAGGACTAAGATTGATGGTCAACTCCATTGCTCTGGGCCTGAGGTGAGGCATAACATGGCAGAAAGGCGTGGAAGAGGACAGCGGCTTAGGACATGGCACAAGGAAGCACAGAGAGAGTTCCACTCACCAAGGGCAAAATATAAACCCAAAGACATGCTTCCAGTGACCTACCTCTCCAGCCCCTCTCTACCTGCCTACAGTTATCACCCAGTTAATCTATATCAGTGGGTTAATGCACTGATTAGGTTAAAGCTACAATAACCCAATCATTTCATCTCTAAACTTTCTTGCGTTTTCTCACACATGAGTTTTAGGGGGACACCTCATATCTAAACCATAACAGGATACTTGAGTTAAGATTTTATAGAAGAATAGCTTCATGTTGCCTGGGAGATAAGAGTAAAAAGAGGAGACTAGAAAAGACATTCTGGGTAGAAGAAGCAACATGGACCAAAACATAGAGGTGGGAAATCTACTGTCCTATGAGACAGTGGCACAGAATGCAAGTGGATTTAAGGGTCTGGCAGTTCATCCAGTTTCTAATTCTGCCACAACAAAGTACTCACATTTAGCAGCTTAAAACATACAGATTTATTATCTTAGTGGCTCAAAAATCTCACAGGGTCATATTGGTCTAAAATCAAGGTGTGACAGGTTGCATTCCTTTCTGGAGTCTCAGGGGGAGGATCTCTGTGTTTTCTAGCTTCTAAGGGTTATCCACACTCCTTGGCTAGTGGTCTTCTATGATCTTATAAGATAGCAGTATCATGTTTCTCTGACCCTGTTTCTGTTGTATATCTCTTTGATCAAAGCTGACAAAGCTTCTCTACTTTTAATGATTCATGTAATTAATTTGGGCCTACTTAACTAATCCAAGATAATCTCCCTATTTAAATGTTTGTAACCTTAATTTCATCTGCAAAATCCCTTTTGCTATGCAAGGTAACATATTTACAGGTTCTGGGGATTAATTAGGCTGGGGCATCTTTTGAAGAGTCACTATTTTGCCCACCAGAGGCAGGAATGGCTGTGATGAGGTAGGCAAGAACTTGTGTCCTGCCATGCTTAAAAGCCAGGTTCTGACTTCTGTTAACTAGTTTAGATTGACTCCCTGGCCAGTTCTCTGCTGTTTGGGCACTGGAGCCAGTCCTTGGTCTCTCTGTTTCATGATAAAAAGAGTGATTGATGACTGATTGCTTTTTATTACTCTCAGTGATGCCCTTGACCCCAGGTAATTTAACACCTATTTAAAAGCAATTAAAAAGCTATTTTTTAAAAAACTCTTCATTATTTATCTGAAGACATACATGGACATAAAAGGGACTTTGACTTCATGAAGATTCTACCAAACATTGTTCCTGCCAGCTATTATCATCCTTTCCTTTACATTTTAAATTAAGTGCTCATAAAAATGATAAGCCAAATTTCACATTTGTTCCCTTCAATGGACCTAATTATATGAACTTATGTAGATGAAATTGGTCCCCAAGCCAGTTCTTTAAATTATCTTATTCTGTATCTTACATATACTCAAGTTGTTATCCTATTTCTACATTGTTCCCATGTTCAATCTTCCTTAGTAATGTTTCCTATTAAAATAAGTGACTTTTAATGGAATATGACACAAAGTTTGAGAATAACCAATCTTCATAATTTTATGAATTAGAAAATTGACACCCAGATAGATTATGCAGGACCTACCCAACATCACATGGCACTTAGTTACATAATCCAAAATCTAGGATTTGACACCGACATTACTTGTGTCTATACTTTTAAACTTTAGATTTTATAATAATTTTGTTTCAATTTTAATTTTATTTCAGGTTTTCCAATTATTCTTTTGTTAAAAGCAACATAATTTTTGAATTTCAGTCTCTTGGGGTTCTTCAACTTAGCCCTACTTTAAAGAAGCCTTACTATCTTTGCTAAAAAAAGTAACATCCAAGGACTCAATTGATATGCAGTCTCTCTGCCTCACATCTCTCTCTTTTTGGCAAGTGGAGATTAGCTTTGTTGGCTTATGTTCCTTTCTTTTCCTGTTTTTATTTTTAATCTTTCTTGTAAGGCTCACACTTCCCTCACCTCCTCTCTACTTCAAGTTCTCTTTCCTTTAATAATATCCCACACTCCATACACCTCCGTGTTTCCTCCTGGGTCTAATCCTAACAAAGGGCAGACACAAATAGCTGCAGCAGTGGATGTTGATTTAGTTGCTCAGCCACATTTTTGCTTGGTTCTCTCTGAGTCTTCCCTCCCAGATGCTTAACAAATTTTCCTCCTTCTTGCTCTATTTTCCTCCTCTCTGAAGAAAATGTACACAGCTCTATTCACATCACAAATTTCTGTCAGCACAGACAGGGAGTTAGCTTCCTAAAAAAGATGGTTATATTGAGCATTTATGTAGCACCTTCCCCCTCAGCAATTGCAAACCTTCCTTAGGGGAGAGATTTGCCGTCTTTATTACATTGCCAGTGAGAAATGGAGGTGGGGAGTAGGAGGAGAATGATACTAGAAGGTGGGAAGAGGATATATTATTGATTAGACCTCATAGACAGAACAACCACACTACAGATTAGACTTACACAACTATTGCCTTTAATCATTAGAGGCTGTAGGGGGAGTCATAATGTTGGAGCATTGATCAGCAAATTGGCTTGCCAAGAAATCAGTACAATTCTCTAGTGAAGACACTTAAAATAAAGAAATCTTCTCAGCCTATGGATGAGAAATTTTTTATATTCAGTCATTCTGGCAAGTCCAGTGCTACATAACTTTGCATGACACCTTAATGAAAGATATTCAATGTGATTGTAATGTCCTGGGCTTAGACACTTTTATTCTTCCTCATGAATCTCTATGAGCCTGTATCTTCTCATTTGTGATATAGAAATAGGGGAATATGACTTCCCAGGTTGTTTTAAGATTTAAGTGATGAAAAGATTTTAGTACATTTCAAAAGATAATGGGCAAGAGATAGAGCAAGAGATGTGATATGGGGATAATTTAGAAGGCAAGATCTCTCCCTGATAAAGAATACAGGGGACTGGTGGAGGGATAAGCCTATTCAGAAGAAAGGTCACTCTTCCATAGTGGCAGGAGGGAAGACAGAATGTCTACATAGGTGTATGGGTTTATAAATGTGGTAGGAAGTTGAAGGATGTCTTCTGAAAGGGTCTCCTTTCTCTGTGAATAGGCGTTGATGCCATCTGCCTTGAGTATTGGAGGATGTGATAAAATTCAGGGACTGAAGATAGTAGAGAAAGTTTAGTGTCTTCACCATGGAGAACAGGAGGGAACTGATTTAAAACTCTTCCCTTGGCAGGGTTTTGTGTCCTGTTGAGGATGCTGACCATGAACACATAATGATAACAATCTGCCCTGTTGCATTTTCTGCACTGATTTTCAGCAACCTTAGTTGATAGGTATATTCATTTAGAGAGGCTAAACAGATATGATGAAAGAATAGTAGGGCAAAGGAATTGAGGAAATCAATGAGAGTGGCTGAAATAACAGAATATTGTATATAAGTAGGATAGGGTACAAAGTGAAGGAAGGAGGATATTGATATTGTGAGTCAGTGACATAAATGAGAAATTGTAAGAGTGGTCAAATGAATTCCAAGAGCTATTTCATGGTTGATTCTAAAAGCTTTTTGGTCCCCAAAAGCTCACGTGTTGGAATCCTGGTTTCCAACACAGCAAAGTTCAGAGTGTGGTGTTTATGCAATGATTAGAGCTCTGACCTCACCAGTGGATTCATTCAGCAAGTAAGATTAGTAGCTGAATGGATTCTTGGGAGGTGGGACCTCATTGGATGAAATAGGTCACTGGAGGCCATGGTCTTGTACTATCTGTCCCTATTCCCTTCTTGTGTGTTCTCTCTCCTCCCCTCTCCTTCCCAGCTGCTATGAGCTGAGCAGTTTTCTTCTGCCACATCCTTCTGCCATGATGTTCCACCATACCTCAGACCCAAACCATGGAGTCAGCTGACCATGGACTGAGACATTTACAACTATAGGCCAAAATAAACTTTTCTTCCTCAAAGTTGTTCTTGTCAGGAATTTTAATCATAGAGTTGCAAAGCTGACTCATTCAAATAGCAATAATTAAATGAACCACTTAGAAGGCTAACATTTGTAAGGTGTCTGAGTTCTTGAATTTGTTCTGGGTGAAAGCAAAATCCCAAGAGGGCAATGAAAACATATGACCAAAGTTTGGAGTGGAGAAGATCAAGAAAGGAAGCAGCAAGGATGCTGAATATTAACACTGATTGTGAAGTTACATGGGATGTCAATATTAGGATTTAAGTATACAGATCAATATTTGGTAGATAATAATATTGAAGAGGTGTTGAGAATGATAGAGGCAAAAGTATGAGTCTCAACAGAACATAAAAAGGACTGGAGTGAAGAAGCAGAAATAGGTTGGAAATGGCAGTGGAAAAGGAGGACATGACCTCCACCTCCAGACTCTGGGTTACATGGTTGGAACAAATTCTCCTTGTTCTCAAGGAGTAGAATGAAATAGGAATTTATATCTTCAGGAGAGTCAGCATTCTACAAAAATGGGGACAATAAAGCCTATACTATATAATTTTCAAGATTCAATGAGATAGTATATATTAAAGTGCCTGCCATATATAAAATGGTGGTTTTATATATTTAAAAACAATACAATTTAGAATGTACCAGGCACCATGCTAAGTGAATTTTGTGTCTTATTACATTTAACCCCCAAAATCAGATAGGATAGATTCGGTTATCATCTGCATTTGTAAATAAAGAAGTTGGACTGGGAAGGGTCTTCTGGCCCAAAAGTGGCAAATGTGAGCCCAGGCAGTCTAGGGGTCAGAGTGCCTGCTTTTAAACACTATTATATACGGATTATTTTTGTTTTGAAAGTAACTGTAACAAATTATCTATATGAATAAACTCAAGGCATACATACATTTATTTTTATATCATTTAAACTAAGTGTAAATTAAGTTAGGTTTCAAGCAAGGCAAAATTTTGGGATAAATGTGAAAATTATCAAAAGTATAGTGTTTTACACTATTTTCATAAGCATAAATACTAATGTTTTTGAAAAAAAAAACATGCTCATCATCATACCCAACTTGTAATGTGAGGAAGGGAAATAAATGCTACTGGATATCTTTATTGAGCTTGTTGTCTCAAGTCAAGTCTACCTCGCTAATTTGATCAGACTATGAAATAAAGATATGACTCAGGGAAAAGATGAAAATGAATTTGGAGTTAAGGTAGCTAATAGTAGGAGTAGGTGGAAATAAAAGGAAATACGTTGGCAGATGTGGAATGATGGGAGACCTGGGGAGGGAAACCAGGGGCTCCAGTCACCTGCATTTCCTCAACATTCATCAGAGAAGGGAGGATGCAGGGGCTCATGCTATTTTGTCCCTCACAGATCTTGTAACAGGAGAGTTGTCTTCTGCATTGAGCAGTGTCTCTAGTCTATTGGGGCAGCATATAGAGCATAATTTGAGTCTAGAATTTCTAGGAACTCAGTTCTTCTTTGAGAGGGAAAAGGGGGCAGCAGTGACAGTCACATTTCAAGAACATTCATTTGGCTTTGGGTACTCCATTTGGACCTTCCACAGTCCTCATCTAAAGCACACACTGAGGGGCGATTCCAAGATGGCGGCCTAGACAGACGCTGTGGTCAGTCTCTCCAGAGCCAGAGGTTGAAGTTGTGGAAATACCATCTCCCAGCCACCTTCTGGACATCATCCTACAGCTACCCCCGCAGGAATTTCACTTGCGCGTGTAAGCAGGGCCACCAGGCAGCAGCTATTGCCACAAGCAGTGTGACTTCAGCAGCAAGTGGCAGCGGAGCTCAGCTGTGGCGGCCCAGAGCCCCAGCCCAGGGCTCGCCCCGGGCGGGGACTGCTTCTACACGGGGTTCCTGGCTCCATCGCCCACCCAACCACACAGGGCCCCTAGCAGCTGCTCCCGTGGACACACGGCCCCAGCCGCTAGCCACTGGGGAGCCCAAATTCAGGATAAGAGTCACTCCAGAGACCCCAGAGGAGACAGCCCTGCCCAAGGGCGGCTTGGGCCCACCACAGTTCCGCTCCAGAGCTCCTGTGCACCAGCAGGAGCCGCAGAGGGGCCCAGATCCACCCGCAGGAACCTCCACGGGTGTCCAGCAAGAGGGAGACCAGGAACTGCCATCTCGAGCCACTGAGGAGCCCAAACTCAGGGTAAGAGTCTCCCCAGATGCCCTAGCGTGAGGCAGCCCCGCCCAAGGGCGGCCTGGGCCCACCCCAGTTCCGCTCCAGAATTCCTGTAGACTGGCAGGAGCCCCAAAGGACCCTGACCCGCCCTCAGGAACCTCCACGGTTGTCCAGCCTACCCTGGCAGGAGACCAGGGTCAGCTACCTCTGGCCACTGGGGAGCCCAAATTCAGGGCAAGAGTTGCTCCAGAGACACCAGCGCGAGGCAGCCCCGTCCAAGGGCAGCCTGGGTCTGCCCCAGTTCTGCTCCAGAGTTCCCGGGGTCCAGCAGGAGCTGCAGAGGGCCCAGATCCACCCTCAGGAAACTCCATGGGTGTCCAACTAAGGGTTGACCAGAGTCTGATTGCTAACAGCCACAGAGGAAAGCACACCCAGGGAAAGAGTGGCCTCCAGAGACCCCAGTGTGAAGAGGCCCCACCCTACTGCGCTCTGGGCCTGCCTCAGTTCCGCTCCAGAGTTCCAGTGGGAATGCCAGTGTGCCCAGTTGAAGGCAGACCAGAGCCTGCCAGCTCATACTCACGGTAAGGGTCACGCACAAACTCTCCAGCTTGTGACTCTGCCTAAGTGAGACCTGAGCCTACCTCTACTTCTGCTCCAGAGTTCCTGTTCACCAGCAGGAGTGCAAGAGAGGGCCAAAACAGCTCTCAGGGGCCACCTCAGGAGCCCAGCCAAAGCCACTCCCACTGCCCTCTAGAGGTACATGCACTACTTCTGCCACCAACTTTAGTGACAGTAGTACCCATCTGGGGACACTGGGAGAACAGAAGTAGCTCTAAGGTGAGACACAGGTAATCTGGAGTGTCAATACAAGATTATAGGATAGAAGCCGCAATACCTCAGATTGGTATTTCAAGAAAGGAAGATACATAATCAACATGAAAAAACAAGGGAAGAAAGTGCCCCAAATAAACCTGGATACGACTGTAACAGAATCCATGGACAGCATAGTTGATGAAATGTCAGAGAAAGAATTCCGAATGTACATAACTAAAATGATCAGCGAACAAAAGAATGATGTAAGTGAACAATTACAGGCAAAAATTGATGAATCCAACAAAGAAATAGGAAAGCAAATAAAGGCAACCATCACTCATTTGAACAAAGAGATAAGAGAGCAGTTACAAGTAGCAAAAGATTACTTTAAGAAAGAGCTAGATATCATGAAAAAAAAAACCAATCAGAAATTCTTGAAATGAAGGGAACAATTAACCAAATAAAAAACTCAATAGAAAGCATCACCAGCAGACTAGATCACCTGGAAGACAGAACCTCAGATAATGAAGATAAGATACACAATCTTGAAAATAAATTTGACCATACAGTGAAGATGGTAAAAAATCATGATCAGAACATACAAGAAATATGGGACAGCATCAAAAGACCAAATCTAAGATTTATT
>PVHX01024318.1:0-24233 GCA_004024805.1 Geosciurus inauris
TCATGGATACTGAATAATTTATTTAAGCATCTTCCTAATTTGTTAGACATTCAGTTGTCTGGTTTTCCCCATTCCCACCAGAGCAGAAGTAAACAACCTTGTAAAGACAGTTTTATCTGTTTTTCAGCTTATTTCCTCAGGAGAGAGTTCCAGAAGGGGAACAGCTATTCATCAAGGCTGTGGATCCTGTTTGCTGATGTCAACATGCTGGCCCTGCTGCCCATGAGCATGTGGAGAAGTGCAAAGGACAGGTTCCTTGCACCCCCACTTCCAGGGACCCCTCAGCATAGGCCCTGCCTGTTCCCATGGTGCTCACCCTGAACCCTTGTAGCCTCAGCCAAGGAGAAAATGGATGAGCAGTGAGCTGGTTTCCGGGCCTCTGGGAGCAGAGGGGGCTTGGGCTTCCTTTTGACCCTCTCCCCCTTTTCCCAGATCTTCAATATTAGTTGTGATGTGACAGCCACAAGAGCTGTAAGAGGAACTATGGGCTTTGGGTGCTTCCTTGGGTTGAAAGAGAGGTGGGGGGTGGGTGGGAAATGCATGCCAGGGGTATGAAGGCAGCTCAAGGATTCCCAGAGACTCGGGAGGAAATGCCTTTGAAATAAATGTGTTATTGTTATTATTGTATTATTGTTGCACTACTGTGTTGTGAAGATAAGAAATTGCTCTGTACGCTAAAGCTTTCTCTCCTCAATAAAAATACAAAGGGTGTGTAAAGATCGTGTCTCTCTGTGTTATTGAGCAAGCAGCAATGGGTACCCAGTAGGTATCAGGTACCTTCTAGGCACCGTGGCTGAATCAACCCCTGCCTGAAGCCTTGAAATTCTTAGATGAGCAAACTGAGGCTCAAGGGAGCTGCTTATAGGCCTACACTTTTGTGGATGGCAGAAATTGTTGGGAGGGAAGTAGAAGCATGGGATATCTTGAAAAACTGTATTAGTTCTACACACACACACCCACCCCGGCTTTCACTGGACTTTGAGTGCAAGAAAGGAGGGAAGCCAGGCCAAGTGGGAGTAAGGCCCTTCCACTTTGGGGCACTAGGTGGTGCTATGAGACGCTAGTGAGCTAGCTGGTGAAGATTTAGAAACAAAACCCAGAGCAGTTCATGCAGTGGCCCTTCCAGCAAGATCTCCTCACTCCTCAGTCTGTGGGGTCAGAAGAAACTAAATCCCATTTTGGGATTTATCCAAGTTTATCAGACATTTTCCCCCTGGGGAAGTGGGTGGGAGAATGCTCATTAGGTCTAACCCCATTAGTTCTGTGCCAGGCGCTTCACATCTGTCTTCATCCTGAGGGGCAGGCGCTATTCTCACCTTCATCCTCTAGATGAGGACACAGGCATAGAGAAAGTCACTGACCCATGGGTGACAGGTAGTGGATGGCTCCTGCACAGTTGCTAATTAGCTCCTGGGACACTTAACCCCCCTCAGTCCCCACTTCACTGGTCCTTCTAATAGACCAGGCTGGTCTGGTTCTACCCTGCCCTGCCTCTCCCCAGCTTGAATTCCAGTGGAGATACAGCTCTCATTTCTGAGGTATATTGGCCTTGCACCATTAAGAGGAAGAAAGGGGGAAGGGAGGGAGGAAACCAGCTTGTTTCTTATCATGTTGGGTCCTTTCACCAGCATCACCTCATTTCATTGCCAGAATATTTCAGTGAGACAGGTAATGTCTTCTTTTAGAGCTGAGGGAACTGAATTTCTGAGATTTTAGGTTTCATGGGGGACTCCAGGTCTTTGTGACTCACAAATCCATGCTCTCAACTCTACCACACTATGCTGTCTCCCAGGAAAGGCCCCTGACAAGCTCAATCTTCAGCCTGACTGGATTCTGAATCTTGCCAAAGCAACCAAGTATGTGTCAAGTGCACTAGCTCTTGAGGTTCTAGAAAAACCAGCCAGGTGGTCATTTGTCCTGCAAAAGGGCCTCCCCAGGAAGGTAGGCCAATGGCAGTGCTGAACATGTGGCTGACTGCCCTTTTGGAGAAGGGACAGGGTATGGGGCTGTGAGCTGCCTCAGTGAGTACTGGGGCTCCCTCTTAGGCTTCAAGGGATCAGAAAACGTCTCTAGGGGGCTGGGGTTGTGGCTCAGTGGCAGAGCGCTTTCCTCACACATGTGAGGCACTGGGTTCAATCCTCAGCACCACATAAAAATAAAACAAAAAAAAGATATTGAGTCCATCTATAACGAAAAAATATTTTAAAAAAAGAAAGCTGGGCGTGGTGGCACAAGCCTGTAATCCCAGCACTTAGGGAGGCTGAGACAGGAGAAGCGCAAGTTCAAAGCCAGCCTCAGCAACAATGAGGCACTAAGCAACTCAGTGAGACCCTGTCTCTACATAAAACACAAAATAGGGCTGGTAAGAAAAATAGAATCATCCTTGCCTCAGTACTTCAGTTGGAAGTCAAGTGAAGCTAGGGAAGCATCTGGGATTTTAGTCCAGCCCTGCTACTGATTCCATTTGGGATCTTGGAAAAGTCCCATCCTCTCTCTGGCCTCATCTGTTTTGTCACTGTTGAGTGTCTAGGACCCAGCACATGGCTTGGTACACAGTAGGATGTCAACACTAGTCTGGCACGTAAATGAAGATGTGAGTAAATATGCCACTGGATGGAGACCTAGAGGAAGTCTGCTAAGGGCATCTGCAGATGGCATGAAGCTTAGAGTACTAGAGGTACTCTAGTATGGAATCACGAATGGAATGGAATACTAGTGTACTAAATGTACTCTAGAATGGAATCAGGAACCAAAAAATCTCCCTTACCTGGAGGGATATAGTGACATGAACTTACAGTCAGGCTCAGAAATCCAACTGCAGGAGCCTGAGTAGAAGAAACCTGACTTAGAAGCATGTGAAAAAGAATGTGAATATATGTGGGCTCAGAATGAACTGGCAGATTGACAGGACTTTCAGAGATGCTATTGCCTTACTGGGCTGCTGCAAGCACCTAGAGGTGGACAGGCCCCACCTGGGATCCTGGCTGTCTAGCAGAAGGGACCAGGTTGCACCTCACAGGATCCTTTTTGCATTTAGGAGCAAGGAAATACCAGAATCAAGGAAAAGAAAGAGGAAAAGGGAGGCAGTAGAAAGGTGATCAGAATGCTGAGGGGTCCCCAAGCCTTCTTCCCAAGGGCTGGAGGGAGGCAGAGAATATCTTGCTGTGTGTGAAGCAGGCTAGTTGGTTGTACTCACCCATTTTATAAGTGAGGAAATGGGCAGCCAAGAGATCAAGCAACTGGCTCAAGGTCATTGGCCTCACGTCTGGACTTTGACCTTGAACCCCAGCAGCCTGACAGCCAGAACTGATGCTCTTAAATTCTACCCTCTACCCCCACTGAAGCTGATAGAATCAGAATCTCCAGGAGTTTCTATTTCTAAAAAGCTCCCTAGGCAATTCTAATGCCCAGCCCAGCCCAAAGCAGAATAGAGACTTGGGAACTAACTATCCCAGGTGACATTCAATGATTCTGAGCCTTCCCATACAGTTCCCAGAGCAGGAGCCATCCCAGAGACCCAGTCCTAATCAACCTAGGAAGTGACTGAGAAATGAATGTGCTAAGATTCCCCAGACCATTACCATGGTCTGATGTAAGCTCTCCTCTCCTGGACACCCACCTCAGATAGCTGCTGATACCCTCCTGAGAGAAACTGTGCCATAGGGTGGGTGCTGAAGTCTGGTCTTGGGAAACTAGGTCCATGGGAGCCAAAGCCTGTGCCCTTGACCGCCAGAACTGGCTCATGAGGCTGGGGGAGGGGCTGTGTGGGCTCCTCCAGGGGATAAGCACAGGCATTAACAAGCCCAGAGACTACCCTCAAATGGGGGGGTCTGCCTCTGGCTAGCACTTCCTGCATCCTGCCCAGACTAGGGAAAACTCAGCAGGCCATCTCTCCCCAGGGACGCCATGCAGAAACACAAAGCCCAGAGTTCTCGGTTGCCCTGGTAACAGTGGGACCTACTTGGAAGAAAACAGTCTCTTAAAGGCTTAAAAGGGTGGATATTTCCTTTGACAGAGAGCAGGCCCTGACCTGCTCCCTGCATCCCCCTCCCCTTCTTGTCAGCCACACACACATGGGTAGAGCCGGGGCCCCTCACCTCAGCAACTCTTCTAATGGGGATGGGGGTGGGGTGTGTGTGTTCTGGAAAGCAGGGCCCTGGCTTTTTATTCTGCTCTCACTCTGGGCTGTTAATGTGAGAAAGAGGCTAAAATGGAAAGTGTGAATTCCTGGCAATGGCCTTGTGGCCCAATGAAGCCTCATCTTATCGAACTCACACAACAGAACCTGAGGAAGGCAAGTGTTACCAGCAAGTCTGGTCTTCCTATCCATTTACTGCACAGAGACGAGACCTGTCTTGGCATGGGACTGTGTGGAGGTGAGCAGAAGCTCCAGACTTCTCCCTCCTATTTCAGCATCTCTTCCTCCCTCTCCTGGACTACTGAAGTAGTTCCCTGCTAGTCTACCTAGCCCTCAATCTCTACTTCTAACCAATCTATCTTCTATATGCCTGTGTGGTGGTGTTGGGGGTGTGTGTTCCATGGTGGTCCTTTGAACTCACAGGTTTGGGCTTGTTGGTCCTATTTAAAAAAAAAAAACCCTTCAGTGGCTCCCCTTCCTCAGAGGAAGACTTGTGGACCAGATTCTGGCATTCTTCACTATCTGGTCATAAACCATCCATGCCGCCTCATCTGCTCATGCTAGCCTCCTCCCTTCTCTTCAGACCAAACCACAGACATCATGAATAAGGTCCTTCTTTAATTCATATATCAGGCCCCTTTCATTTCTCTGGGCTTTTGCACATCCCTTTCCCTTTGCCTTAAAAATCCACAAACATTCTGGGCACAACTGTAGTCCCAGTTACTTGGGAAGCTGAGGCAGGAGGATCACTTGAGCCCAGGAGTTCAAAACCAGCCTGGGCAACATAGTGAGACCTGGCTTCAAACAAAAAAAAGGAGAGAAAAAAATTTGCAAACACTCCAGGTCCCATTCTGAAGTAGAAGAAATAAGAAATAGGTAGAAAAGGGGTGGGGGTGTGGCTCAGTGGTACAGTGCTTGCTTTACTTACATGAAGCCCTAGGTTCAATCCCTAGTACCACAAAAAAGGTAGAAAGAAGGCACAAAGAAAGGACAAGAAAACAGATTTTTTTTTTGTCCATACCTGGGATTGAACTGATGGGAGCTCTATCATTGAATAGAAGCAACAACCCCAGCACTTTTTATTTTTATTTTTTATTTTGTGACAAGATCTCACTAAATTGCCTGGGCTGGCTTCCAATTTGCAATCCTCCAGTCTGAGCCTCCTGAACAGGTGAGATTATAGGCATGCACCACCACTCCTGGCAATAAAATAGGATTTTAATTCAGAAGTTCAGCATACTTTTCCAGGCCTGTCACTCCTGGAGCCTATCTCCTTTCCAAACCTGTTATTCCTAAATTTCTTGGAAGTCTGTAAATCTGTTTGTGCACTATTAATTACCCCCCCCTCCATAAATAGAATAAGGGAAGAAAGACATTTTGAGGAACCTATAATTTAGGAGACTTTCCACTGCTATCTATTGATCAGATAATGAAGACCACCTCAGCCTAAGGATCCTGAGATTCACTAGACTACCAGAAACTGTCTTGAGATCACTGGACTGATATCATTCCTGCATATATTTCCATACTCACCCCTCACCAGTTTCTTTTAAAAGAAGAGTCATGAATCCCAAAAATGCATCTCTCACTCTTGAGATGGCCCTCATTGCATTTTCCCTTGAATGTATATTCCTTGCTTTACCCCTAAAGGCATCTCTCTGGAGATCACTATAATTCTCCCTTGAACACATATCTACTTCCCTAAATGAACCTCTCTCTATGCCTCTGAATGGCCTGTGCTGAAATTCTTTTCTGTCACATATGCCAAGAACACCACTGGTCCTGAGTCAAGTCCCCTCTTCTCTCAGGGAACTCCTTGGACCCTTCTTCAGAGAAACCTCTTCTGTGACAATTCCACCTGGGAATCTTCTCCTCAGTTTCTTCCATGAAGCTGCCTCTACTCTGCAGAAAAGCCCCACCCTTCTCAAGTTCCAACTCAGCCCCCTAGCCCCTGGTCTCACAGGGCCCACTGGCTTGAGGTGTATCTGGGAGCAGAGGCTGGCCTATGACTACAATGTAAGCTCATGCCTGCAAGGTATTCAGTATGAGAGTATGAGAATGTTGTCTTGTTTCCTTTGCAAATGGAGGCTGCACTGACAGTAGCTTGGTTTTTTTGTTTGTTTGTTTGTTTTGGTACCAAGGATTGAAACAACCAGGGTGCTTAACCACTGAGCCACATCTGCAGCTCTGTTTATTTTTTATTTTGAGGCAGGGTCTCACTAAGTTGCTGAAGTTGGTCTCAAACTTGAGATCCTCCTGCCTCAGCCTCCTGAGTCACTGGGATTACAGGCATGTGCCACCACATCCAATTGGCAGGAGCGTTTAGAAGGAGGACTGGCTCCTTAAGACTTGGTCAAGGGTTGATGGTATGCAAGTGAAACTGAGAGTCCCCCCAAAAATGTTGGCCATGTGGATGGTAGTGACAAGCAGAAATGAAGAAGCAGGAGCTTACAGAATAGGTTGCTCCTTATCAGCTGAGCTCCCTGTTGATGACCCCCATCTCTTTGGAGGCCATCACCCCCTCTCAGTGGTGTAGTAAAGAGTGACCTCTGCTGGGCTTGAGAGTCACCCAGACCTGGTTTTGAACCCTGGCTCTACTACTCCCTTGCTGTGTGCCCTAAAGTTGACTGCTTTACTTCTCTAAGCCTTAGTTTCCTTTTTCTGAAAATGGAGATGATAATAAAATATATTCATAAGCTCATCTATATGAACCAGCAACAATAAAAACAGCTAGTACTTTGTTAGTACTGACTGTGGGGGGGGGGCCTAAGTGCTTTATAGGTATTAATCATCACAATCACCCTATAAGGTAAGTAGTGTTATTATCCCTCCTTTGGTAGATTAAGAAATGAGGCACAGGCTGCGGATGTACATCAGTGGTAGAGCACTTGCCTAGCACGCAAGGCCCTAGTTTTGATCCTAGCACCAATAAGTTAGTAAGCAAGCAAGTAAATAAATAAATTAATTAAAACATGGCACAGAAGGTTAAACCTGCCCAATGTCGTAGCACAAGCATGCAAGTTCTTTCGAATCCTGCGGTAAAATAGTCAAAGCTCTGTGGCTCAGGATGAGGTCCAAGATCCAGGGCAGGGACATAACCATTTTTATTTTTAGGTCATGGCTCCCTCTGGCAGTTTGGCCAAACCTCTGGACCCCTTCTTCGAATAATGTTTCCATGTGCAAAAAAGAAAATGCTTAGAATTACAGAGAAAACCAATCATACTAAAATTGCTATAAGATATTTTTATAATTCTGTGGTACAGTTACATCACTACTCTAATAATGCATTACCTCACAAGATTTAGTAGCAACTGTATAGATTAGAAATATTGAAACAATGATGAGCAGAAATGATTTTTTGTGTGTGGTGCTAAGGGTTGAACCCAGGATGTCACACATGTTAGGCAAATGCTCTACCACTGACCTACATCTCTAGCCCATAAGTGACTTCTTAAGATACTTACAACAACTGTGATGAGATTTGAAAATATTTGTGATTTCCATTGATTCTAGAGTCACAGATATTATTAACACAATTATGGTTTGTTGCCTACATTCCTAATGTGAGTAAATGCTAAATTTCAGTTTGTGGTTAGGGGAGAAAAGATGAAATAGTTTTCCCATCCAAGTTCACAGACCCCCTAAGTTCTCTCCATACACCACTTGGAGGTCCAAGGAACTCAAGTTAAGAAGCCCTGACCTAGGGTGTCTGAAAAAAAACAACAGCTTCCCTGTCAGCTATGGGGACAAGCTAGGGGCTGGCAGAGGGACAAGTGTGTGGTTTCTCTTTCAAGAACTGTTTACAGAAATCATAAAGTCTGGCAGCTCCTTCTTCCTCTTGGTCTTGAGTCAGCAGCCCAGGGTGGGGCTGAGACTGTCCCACTTGGTTTGAGTTGCAAGCTTACCACGCACCCATCCCAAAGAGTTGATTTGTTGCCATTTCCTTGCCAGGGAAATGTTGGTAGATTTGGCTCCATCTTAAAATTGCTTGCACAAACAGATTCCTCATTAGTCTGGAAATAATCTTGAAGTGGACATATTGTTGGCTCTAAGACATTTTTTGAATTAATGAATGCTTTTACCCTAGCACCCCAACCAGGCTTAGGGCTTGCAGGGAAGAGGAAAGATTACCAACTGGGTCAGGCACCCCAGAACACCAGTCAGAATTGGTACTTGCCCCAAATCCCAAATGCTTTTTCCTGACTTCCTGACTTTCCCACCTGTCAGCAGAGTTCCTGCCAACCAGGGCAGCATAGTTCTGGGTACTACTATAACCACTGAGACATATGGTCAGAACAGCAGAAGCCTTGGCTTTTCTTATTTTGTCTCTGTTTCCATTCAAGACTCAATGGTGAGCAATGCTCATGAAGACCAGGTCCCAGGCCTACCCACAATGCCTTGCTTAGGAGTTTCAGCTGGTCAGAGTCCAGTGCCTTCTGCTCTTTTCCAGGCCCTCATATTTACTGAGAAATGAACAACACTCAACTGGTGGCCATGTACTAAAAAAAAGTTGCAGCTTAATTTCTACAATGAGAGTGTGGGAGTGTGAGAACCATGTACACCATAGTCACTGGCTAATAAAGAAGCTGATTCAGAATCAATTTACTTCAGGTAGCAGAGGGAACAGAACAATATGCTTTGGGGTTCAGGCTGAGAGCTCCACAAGCAGGAATGTTGAGAAGACTTATTTTCTTGATTATAAAAGACATATAATTATGTTCTTAGGTTGGCCAAGGTTCCCAAACACAGGCAAAAGGAGGCTAAGTGTGAAATGGGAATTCAAAAGAATTTTGGTGAACTACATTGACCAAAGATAAAAGAGAGAAGAATGCCAATTAGTAAAATGAGATATGAAAGAGGGGATATTAAAACCATCCTTATAGCAACAAAAGGGTTAGAAAGGAAAATACTATAAACAACTGTATGACAATAAATTAGACAACTTAGATGAAAAGCCTAAATTCCTAGAAATATTAAAACCATCAAAAATGACTGAGGAAGAAATAGAAACTCCAAATAAACCTATAAAAAGCAAAGAGATCAAATCAATAATCAAAACTACTCACAGTCTAAGGATGTAGCTCAGCGGTAAAGTGCTTGCCTAGCAGCACAAGACTGTGGGTTCTATCTCCATCACTGCAAAAACAAAACAACAACAAACCCCAAAACTACTCATAAAGAAGAGCTCAGACACAGATGACTTCATTGGGAAATCCTACCAATATTAGAGTTCATGTCAAATCTTCACAAACTCTTTCAAAATGTAGAAGAGATAACACTTCTCAACTCGTTCTGTTAGGCCACTATTACCCTGATACTAATACTGACAAAAAATCAGAATAGTACAGACCAATATCTCTTGTCAATATGGATGCAAAAATCCTCAACAAAATATTAGCAAACCAAATCCAGTAATATAGAAAAATGATCATACACCATGACTAAGGGGGATTATCTCAGGAATGCAAGGTCATTTTAACATCTGAAAATCAATTAATGTAACACATCATATCAATAAAAAAAGACAAAAACAACATGATAATCTCCGTAGGCACAGAAAAAGTATTTGATAAAAAGTTCAACACTCTTTTGTAATAAAACATTCTAAAAACTAAGAATAGATGAGACCTTCCTCAACCTGCCAAAAGGCATCTATGAGAAACCCACAATAACATCACACTTAAAAGGAAACACTGGATGCTTTCCCCCTAAGATCAGGAGCAAGACAAGTGTGTCCACTCTCATCACTTCCATTTAACATTGTACTGGAGGTCATAGCCAGAGCAATCAGACAAGAAAAAGAAATAACAGACAAACTATTGGAAATGAAGAAGTAAACTTTATTTGCAGAGATGACATAATCTCAAATATATAGCCAATTCTAAGGAATCCACTAAAAATCTATTAGAACTGATACACATACTCAATAAGGTTGTGAGTTATGAAATCAATATAAAAATTGTATTTCTATATATTTGCATTGAACAACCTGAAAATTCCATTTATAATATCATCAAAAGAATAAAACACATAAGAATACATTTAACAAAAGTGGCAAAAAACTTGCACACTGAAAACTATGATACATGAAAAATTAAAGATGGAAACAAATGGAAAGACATTCCATGTTCATGGATCAAAATTCTTAATATTTTTAAGATGCCAATATTCTTCAAATTGATCTACAGATTAAACACAATCCCTATTAGAATCCCAATTTCTCTGTGAAAACCAACAAGCTGATCCTAAAACCCATATGGAAATTTAGGGGGCCCAGAATAGCTAAAACAGTCTTGTAAAAGAACAAAGCTGGAGGACTCACACTTGCCAATTTCAATATTGTATACAAAGCTATACTAATTAAAAGAGTGTTTTGCTAACCTAAGTATGGATATATTGCTTAATGGAACAGAATTGAGAACCCAGAAATAAACCCACACATTTATGGTCAGTCAACTTTTAAAAAAAATTTTTCATAGTTACAAATGGACAGAATGCCTTTATTCTATTTGTTTATTTTTATGTGGTGCTGAGGATCGAACCCAGTGCCTCAAACATGCTAAACAAGCGTTCTGCCCCTGAGCTACAGCCCCAGCCCGTCAGTCAACTTTTGATTTCCCATTCAACGGAGAAATCATAGTTTTTCAGCAAGTGATGCTGGGGCAACTAGATATCCAAATGCAAAAGAATGGAGTTGGAATTCATTCTGATGCACACATAAAAATATACTCAAAATGGATCCAAGACCTACATTGAATGGCTAAAACTATAAAATGTAAATGGAAACAGGCATCTAAAAATCTACATCTAAAACGTAGATGGAAACAGGCATAAATCTTCAAGATCTTGGATTAAGCAATGATTTATTAGATATGATGCTAATAGCACCATGGACAAAAAGAATTAGACTTCATCAAATCTTTAAAGTTTTAGTACAAATAATACCATCAAAAAAGTGAAAAGGCAGCCTACAGGATGTGAGATAATACTTGCAAATCATGTCTGATAAGATATTTTGATGTAGAACATATAAACATCTCTTGCAAATCAATAATAGCATGACAAATAATCCAAGCAAAAATCCGGCAAAGTATCTAAAAAGACATTTCTCCAAAGAAGATATACAGATGGCCAAGAAAATATGAAAAGTTACTTTACATAATTAGTCATTAGGGAAATGCAAATAAAAACCTTCATGAGATACCACTTCTCATACACCAGGATAGCTATAATAAAAAAAATAATACTAGTGAGAATGTGGAGAGAATGTTACCCTCATACACTGCTGGTGGGAATGGTTTAGCTACTTTGGAAAACAGTCTGGCAGTTCCTTCAAGTGTTATAAAGAGTAACCTTATGACCCAGCACCTCTACTCCTATGCACACACCTAAGAGGCTTGAAAATACATATCCACACACAAACTTGTACATGAATATTCATGACCACATTAATCGCCATAGGCCTGAAGAGGAAGCAATCCAAATGTACATCAACTGGTGAGTGGATAAATCAATATGTAAAATGTGGTCTATTCATACAACAGAACTTATCCAGCCATAAAAAGGAATGAAGTACTGATACATTCTACAACATGCTATGTGAAAGAAGTCCATTGCAAAAGATGACACAGTCAATGATTCCATTTCTATGACATGCCCAGAATAGGCAAATCCATAAAGGCAGAAAGCAGATCAGTGGTTGCCTAGGGCTAGAGAAGGGCTTGCAGGGAAATGGGGACTAAAAACTGCCACAGAGTTTCTCTTTAGGGTGATGAAATTGTTTTAAAATTGATGTGGTGAGAGAGGCACAATTCTCTGAATTTAGTTTAGTATAATATAAACCCACTGAATCGTACACTTTAATTCAGAATGAATTATATGGTGTATGCATGCTTTGTCTCAAAAATCTGCTATCAAAAAAAAAGAAGAAAAAGTTTGGGCTGGGCACAGTGGTGCATGCCTGTAATCCCACAGCTCAGGAGGCTGAGGCAGGAGGATTGCAATTTCAAAGTCAGCCTCAGCAACCTAGCAAGGCCCTAGGCAATTTAGTGAGACCCCGTCTCAAAACAAAAACAATTAAAAATGGGCTGGGGATATGGCTCAGTGGTAAGGTACCCCTGGTTTTAATCTCTAGCACCAAAAATAATAAATAAATAAATAAATAAATAAATGTTTGGTGAGTCAGAAACATACCACAATATCATACTGAAGCATCAAATCAAAGGCCACAAAATGTGATTAGGACAGCTATGCAAAAAACTGCAAACATGCTACTTTGTCAGAGTAGAACCCACACAGGTTTGGGATATGCACATGTATTAAAAGATATAATACCATTGAAGAATAAAGTTATTACTGGGCTGCAAACAAATATACCATAGTGACAAGCACAACACTCTGGCCTTTGTAAATTTACTAGAGTGTCTATTTTCTAGGGACCACAGTTTAAAAGGGGAAAATGCAGCTGAGTGTAGCATACATGGTTGGAGTTTCACCTATACTCATTCCAGTCGGCTAGGGCTCTTGATTTTGCAATCAGCTATAGTGGCCCTATGCTAGGAGTTCACAACCCAGTCAGGACCTGGAAATTACAGATATGGAAATGGCAAGATGGAGACAGAGCCCACTGAGCTATCTTAAGAAAATATCTAAATATTTTCTTCCTTTGTAGATAGAGATCTACTTGGAGCTATCAGCAAATAGTTCACACTTTTCTATAGCAACCAGCCAGCCAGGTCACACGGGTCGCAAGACCACATGTCTCTCAGCTGGACTATTTCTTCCTTTCTGAGATGAGTCCATCTCCCAGCCCCATGCCCCCCCTAAGCTATCCTCACCGGGGCCAGCCATGTTCACTGTTGTTAAGTTTCCCCAGGTGGACCAGACTCCTGTTCACAACTCTTGCCCTTATAATCTTCAGGAACCTTGGGTCTGATTCTGCTGCGATGCCACCTGATCAGCCCAGAACCAATCGCCTGCCTGAGTGGAGTTGGGACTCACGTAAAGCAGTCCCACATCACAAGGACTCTAGAATAATCTTTACTTCAACTCTGCCAATTGCTTATTCACAATCCATTATGTTTTTTTTCTTTTTTTTAAGGTGGAGAGAATATCTTTATTTTATTATTTTTATGTGGTGCTGAGGATCGAACCCAGTGCCTCACGCATGCGAGGCAAGCGCTCTACCACTGAGCCACAACCCCAGCCCTGGGACCACCTTTTGAAGACTACTTTCTTACACTATTCTGCCCTTGATAGTAGCACACAGGTCAGAGATACCTTGAAGCCAAACCTGTCTATATAGTGGGCAGGAAGTGGGAATTACTTGCCATCCCCCTTTCTCTTCTCCTTTCCCCATCCCTCTTTCTGCACTGGCAGGGCATCCACTGAGCAGCTCCACATCACAAGGGGATTGTTGTATTCATGCCAGCCTCAGACTCAATTAGCTAAATGCAATCCCATCTATTAAAAGGACTGATAAATCAGTCCCTGGCCGCCAGGCTGCCCTAGCCACTGCTGAATTAATGCTCACGCTGTCACTTGCCTGGTGCCTGCAGCCAATTGATCTCACAAGTTAATAAGATTAACTAAAGATTAACTCAGCCAGACTGCTGGCAGCTTCCTTTGTCCCTCCAAACTTGAAGAAGTTAAGGCTTGTCCTTGGTGGAAGAAGGCTGTGTCCCCCTCCAAAGAGAGCAGCCTTCTGGGCTTGGTTGCATCAGCTAAGTCAAACTTGGTTTTGTGATCTGCAGATTGAACCTGGCTCATCTGAAATTCGATTGGTGAGCATGGGGAACCAACTCATTCAACATCAACAAGGAAGAACAGATTTGTACATCTGACTAGGAAAAGAATCACTGAAATGTTTGGGCAGCTGTGTTTCCAGGGAAAGAAGGTGAAACTTGAAGACCTCTGGTTTTGAGACTCTGCCTCAATATAACTTAGCTGTGCATCCTCTCTGAACCTAGGTTTCTCATTGATAAAACATGCCAGGAGTACCTCTACCTTGTCTACATTCCAAAGCAATTAAAGGACCACAGGGTCCAAAATAATGTTTGGATCCTAGGAAGCACCTAACGATTGCTGGCCTGTTGACGGCCCTTAAAGGTCATGAGCTAAGGGCACAAATCAAGAATGAAGATCAGAGCTCAGAGTGGTAGATGTAGCCAGGCCTCTGAGTTAAAAACAGTTTTTCCTCTTTCACCTCCCCCATATGTGCTTATATCCTTGCCCTTCATGGAGGTCATGTTTGCCAGGCAGTCCACCTTATGTGCCACCCAGATTCCACCTCAGGGATAAATGACTTACTCCCCTAACAGACGGTGGAGCTGCCAGAAGAAGGTGTTTTATTGTCAACAGTCTTGTCCAATGTTACACCTCCTTCTCCAGCAGCAATCTCACCCCAACTCAGGGTAACTGTGAGAAGCTGGCTCAGATCCAGAGCCTCCCCCTCTGATTGAACAATTGACAGAAGCCCTTGTTAGGACTGTGTTGTAGTTTACATCAGGCTCTGTACAATCCCACTTCCTCACCCACTTTAACAGCTGGGGATCCCAAAAGACTCCCTAACAAACTTCCTGCACACTAACCACTGCCTCAGAGTTGGCTTCCTGGGACGTTCAACCTCCCTTAGTTCAGTGTGAAAAGCATGTCGACACACATTCTCCCATTGATCCTCACACAGTTCTTAAAAAAATAATTGTCAAGCCAGGTGCAGTTGTGCACTCTTATAATTCCAGTTACTTAGGAGGCTGAGATAGGAGGAGGATCACAGGTTTGAGGCCAGCCTGGCAACTCAGCAAGACTGTTTCAAAATAAAAAATACAAAGGTCTGGGGAAATAGCTCAGTAAAAAAAGTACCCCTGGGTTCAGTCCCCAGTTCTAGAATAAATAAATAATTGCCAGTATTAATTTATTTGTTATGGTTTTCTTTTTTGTACTTATTTCAAACACAAAACACATTTAACACAGTTGAACATCAGAACATACAAACAAACTGAAAGAGGAAAATAGCATTCAAAATCCTACACACCAGAGACAACAACTGCTGATACCTTGGGTATTATATTTCTGGAAGTTTTCTTATGCCAAACAAAGATGGGATCATATTGTAAATATCATCTTGTGGTTTGCTCAAACTCTCCCTTGCTACCATGATAAATATTTTCTGAAAGCCATGCTAAGCCACCTATAAGAATGGAGAAGTGACAATTCAAAAGCCTGTGGACTGCCAAAGACCCTAGTCCAGACACCTTATGCAATAGAAATGTGGAAACTGAGGCCCAGAGGGAGGAACCTCCTTTCAGGTCCCACAGTGAATGAGCATGACAGGGGCTCCTACTCAGTCACTGGAAGCCATCCAGATTACTTTCTGACCTAGTCCTGAGTCTGTATTTTCAAATGCATGAGCTGCCTCTATAAGGTTCAAATCAGAAAATGGGATTTGCAGAAAAGAAATGAAACCAGCATATCAGTGTTTATGTCTGCAGCCAGGCCACCTTGTAGGGTTCAGAGCTTAGCTCTCAAACAGGAGGCTGCCATTCCGCACTTGATTCTCAGAGGAATCAGCAAACTGTGCATAGATCTACCCTCTCTACAGCTGGTATCCCCATTCTTGCTTGGTACCCAGCAGCTCCATTTCCCATCTGTTCCCAAACAGCAACCAGAGGAATTTTATTCTCAAAAGTCATTCAGGGATGAGGCAATAGATTTTGAGATATGACACCAAAAGCAAGTATGAACAACAAAAGAAATACAATTAGATAAACTAGACTTGATTAAAAAAAAAAAAAACTTTTGTACTTCAAAGGCCACCATCAAGGAAATGAAAAGGCAATCCACACAAATGGAGCAAATATTTTCCAATCATATATCTGATAAGGAACTTGTATCTAGAATATAATAAAGAACTCTTACAACTCAAAAATGACAACAATAAAAAAGGGGCAAAGTATCTGAATAGACATTTCTCTATAGAATATACAAATGGTCAATAAACATATGAAAAGATGCTTAACATCACAGGTCATTAGGGAGATGCAAACCAAACCATAATGAAATTCACTTTATACCTACTAGGATGGCTAGAATCAGAATTCAGATGATAACAGCTGTTGGTGAGGATGTGGAGAAGTTAGAAACTTCATATCCTGCTGGGAGGAATGTCAAATGGTGCAGTCATTTTGAAAAACAGCCTAGCAGTTTCTCAAGTGATTAAACCTAAAGTTTACACATAGGATTACTATATGATCCAGCAATTCCACTACTAGGGTATTTATTCAATAGATCTGAAAATATATGTCTACATAAAAAGTTGTACTCAAAAGTACAGCAGCAGGGCTGGGATTATAGCTCAGCGCTACAGCACTTGCCTCAAATGCATGAGGCCCTGGGTTCGATCCTCAGCACCACATACAAAGCAATAAAATAAAGACATTGTGTCCATCTACAACTAAAAAAAAATATTTAAAAAAAAGTACAGCAGCATTATGCATAAGAGCCCAAAGGTGGAAACAGCCAAAATGTCCATTCAACAGATCATGGATGAGCAAAATATGGTATATGCATATAATGGAATATTATTTTGCAATAAAACGAATAAAGTGGGCTGGGCTTGTGGCTCATTGATAGAGCACTTGTCTCAAATGTGTAAGGTGCTGGGTTCTATCCTCAGCATCACATAAAAATAAAAAAATAAAATATAGGTACTGTGTCCATCTTCAACTACAAAATATTTTTTTAGAAAAGAATGAAGTACTGATACATGCTACAACATGGATGAGCCTTGAAGACATTATGGTAGGATCTGGAGTTGTAGCTCAGTGGTAGAGCGCTTGCCTAGCATGTGTGAATCACTGGGTTCAATTCTCAGCAACACATATAAATAAATAAAATAAAGGTCCATCCACAACTAAAAAAAAAGATATTATGCTAAAATATCTTTTTATCTGGAATAAACCAGTCACAAAAAGCTGCGCATTGTCTGATTCCATTTATATGATATGTCCAGAATAGGTGAAGTAGGTTCATGGTCGCCTAGGACTAGGGGTAGTTGGAGGTTAGAAGAAGGAGGAAGTGACTGCTAATAAGTAAAATGTGTCCTTTTTGGAATAATGAAAATGTTCTGAAATTAGATGGTGGTGATGGTTGCGTATATCTAGGAATATTCTAAAAAACATTGAATTATATGCTTTAAGTGGGTAAATCATATGGTATGTGAATTATATCTCAATAAAGCTATTCATAAAGAAAAAAATCACATCCTATTGCTCTCCAGAACAACAGTTCTTCCCATTATTTCTCATCACTCTAGGCTAAAATGTAAAGTCTTTACCATGACCTATAAGGCTGGAATGATCCGGCCTCTCCCCACTGCCCATCAGGCCTCATCACCTACCACACTCTTTGCTCTTTTCCCATCACAGGGGCCTTTTTGCTGCTCGTCAAATGTGCCCAGCCCACTCCCACTTCAAGATCTTTGCATTTGCTGCTCCCTCTGCCTGGAACACTCTTCCACCAGACAGTCATAATTGCTTGCTTCTTTCCTTCACTTGAATCTCTGCTTAACTATCACCTCCTCAAAGATACCTTCTCTGATTCTTCTATGGTGTCACCATCCTACTCACCCTAGCCAGATAGCTCTGCTTGCTTTTCTTATAGTGCCTACCAACATTTGAAACTTGTTTACCTGTTTTACTGTTTCTGTTTGCCCTACACTGCACTATAAACTCCCTGAGTTCAGGAACCTTATCTGTCTTAGTCACCAGCATATCCACAGTGCCTGGTGCATAATAGGTGCTCAGTAAATACATGCTCAGTGAGTTCCATTTCAGTCTACTCTCTTTACAAATATCCACTACTTATTCTTTTTCTTTTTCATGGTGCTGGGAATTGAACCCAGGGCCTCTTGCATGCTAGGAAAGCACTCTATCACTGAGCCACATCCCAACCTTTTATACTTTATTTTGAGACAAGGTCTTGCTAAGTATTCCAGGCTAGTCTTGGATTTGCGATCCTCCTACCTCAGCTCCCTAGTAGCTGGGATTTTTTTGTGTGCCACCACACCCAAGTTTTGATTTAATTTTTGATAGCATTTACTACCTGCTATCAGCTGCTACCTGATCCTATGCTCAGGGCTGCAGCTATGTCCACAGAGAACTGTGGCTTCCTGATGACTTTTATCTTTTCCACTGCTTGGGAATCTCTTGAGGGGTGGAGGTATGGGCATCATTCCTGGAATGCCATGCCTGGTCTGGTGTAGGTGCCCAAGGAACCATTGTTGTATGCTTGAGTATACAATACAATTTCCTCTGCAAGCATGCCTGCCTCTCTGCCCAAATGGGAGTCTAGAGTGGGCATGCACCTGTAGATAGATAGAACCATCCAGGGGATGTATAAATATTAACACCTGGGGCTGGGGTTGTGGCTCAGTGGTGGAGCACTTGCTGAGCATGTGTGAGGCACTGGGTTCGATTCTCAGCACCACATATAAATAAACAAATAAAATAAAGGTCCATCGACAACTTAAAAAACATTTAAAAAGATATTAACACCTGAGCCGGGCACGGTGGCGCAAGCCTGTAATCCCAGTACTTAGGGAGGCTGAGACAGGAGAATCACGAGTTCAAAGCCAGCCTCAGCAATGGCGAGGTGTTTAGCAACTCAGTTGACCCTGTCTCTACATAAAACACAAAACAGGGCTGGGGATGTGGCTCAGTGGTCGGGTGCCCCTGAGTTCAATCTCCAGTACCAAAAAAAAAAAAAAAAAAAAAAACCAGATATTAACACCTGGACTCAGGGAATTAATAAAATTAATAAAAAAATAAAATTCAGGGAATTTTATTTACTTGGTCTGGAGTTAGACTCAACACAAGCTGTTTTCAAAAGCTCCTCAGGTAAGACTTAAAAACATTTAGTAAGTCTCTGTTATACATCAGGAATTAGGCAAATCCTGTGAATACATTATCTTTGATTCCTATAACAAATTTGGTTTTTAAAAATGAGACTGAGTGAGGCTCTTTAAGTTGTCTAGGCCATGTAGTTAGTAAACAATAGATGTATTCTTAAATTCAGGTCTAAGAGTTAACTTCTCATCCCACACTGAGAAAGCAGATACAATTTCATAAGTATTTGAAGATATGAATTTATTTATCTACCTATCTATTTATTTATTGTGGTGCTGAGGATTGAACCCAGGGCCTCATGCATGCTAGGCAAGAGCTCTACCACTAAGCCATCCCCCCAAACGTTTTTGAAAAATTTTATTTTGAGACCAAGGCTTGTTGAATCGCTCAAGCTGGCTTCAAAAGTGAAATCCTCCTGCCTCAGCAGTGCACCACTGCACCCAGCTCCAGAAGGCTCCAGATAGAATTCCTCAATCACTTATTCTTGGTGATTTCTATAGGCAGTTGTTCTGATAACACAGAGATAAACATAAATTATGTGTGGATGGTGCCGTTGAGGCAGTTGACAGAATTATAAGGCACTTTTCTGGGTTGCTCCAGCCTCGGAAGCAGTAAGGCATAGGAATTTCTGAAGTTCTTGATCCCAGCTCTGTGGCTCCCTAGCTGTATGACCTTTGATGTGTGCCTCTGTCTTATAGTCTATAAAGTGGGAAACAGCATTTAACTCACAATGGAGATTAAATGAGAATGGAGTTGTTCAATTGATGACAAACTTCAGTCCCTTACTGACTGACCAAGAACTGGGGTGTGACAACGTGCAGGGGATCCTGACAGATACCCTACTTACACTTAGCACTCACTGGAGTCTGTTGTGGTGAGTCTACAGTGAGGCCCACCTTGCCAGAGTTCCAGGATGGTGACTTTCTAGGCAGTTTTGGAAGGCTTTGTCCTGGGTGGATGAGGAGCTCTTATTCAGGCCCCAATTTGGCAGGCTTCAGCCATAACAGAGTAAACCAGTAGAAAGCCCAGTGGAGATCATTTCACAACAGTAGCTTATTCTAGGGGTAAAGGCTTAACACTAATACTTAATACTAACTGGAAATTTCAAAAGAAGCCATAGGCATTTGTATTAAGAAAAGCCTAGAACTTGGCATGCAATGGCTAGGCTTAGAGGAATGGAGCCTGCTATTTCTAGTGGGGGCCCCAACACTTTCAGGGCAGCATCCCAAACTCTGCAATTGTCAAGACTGACTATGCATTTTTCAGAGCTCTAGGGCAGGAAACAGAAAAAGTGAGGTAGGCTGGCCCCTCCAGCTCTTCTCCTTTCCTATAAAGCAGTTTCCTAAACCTTGGAGATTCAGGGACCCCTGCCCCTTTCCTCTCATTTTGAGCCCTTCAAGCTCTCTGCTTCCCAGTCAGTGTTTCCTGAGTCAAAGGAGGCCCTTGGGATATCTGAAAGAAAAAAAAGGCATCTGGAAGAAGGACAGGGACCCTCTGAGGAGCAGTAGATCTGCTGCTCATATGGTTCTGTTGCTAGGTCTAGGCACCTACTGCCTGGCAACTTGCCCCAGTTTGTTTGTATCATATTTAACTTATGGTACAGTTTTTCCCCATACGAAGAGTCCTTATACTCCTTGGAGGCAAAAAGCAAGTGTCATATGTTTGGGCTTTCCTCAAGTCCTGCCACAGAGTAGGTGCTCAGTAAAGGATTTTTAGATGAATGAGTGAATGAATAAATGTGGATAGAAGATGATAGTCTGGTTCTGTATTTCAGCTTAAGAGTCCCTTGACTTTGCAGCAGAGGCCACAGTGGGACCTAAGATTTCAATCCCAGTTCTGCACCTATTGTGTGACCTCAGACAAGTTATCTTACTGAGCAAAGACTCAGTCTCCATATTTTCAAAATTGAGATAATAAGAATGCCTCACAGGGGCTGGGTTTGTGGCTCAGCGGAGAGCACTTGCCTCATATATGTGAGGCACTGGGTTCGATCCTCAGCACCACATAAAATAAATAAAGGTATTGTGTTCATCTATAACTAAATAAAAATACTTAAAAAAAAAAGAATGCCTCACAGATTTATTGTGAAGATTAAAGTTGAGTGTGTCAAGTACTTAGCTCAGGGTCTGGCTCACAGTAAAGACCCAATGAAGAATAGTTGTCATAGCCAGGTGCAGTGGTGTGCATCTCTAATCCCAGCTACTCGGGACACTGTTAGGAGGATTGTGAGTTTGAGCCCAGCCTGGGCAATTTAGCAAGACCTTGTCTCAAAACAAAACAAAAAGAAAGCTGGGTATCATGGCAAACTCCTATAATCTTCATGGCTTATGAGGCTGAGGCAGGAAGATTGCAGGTTCAAAGCCAGCCTTATTAACTTAGTGAGGCTGTAAGCAATTTAGAGAGACCCTGTCTCAAAATTAAAAAAATAAAAAAGAGCTGAGGATTTGGCTTAGTGGTTAAGAACCTTGAGTTCAATCCCTGGTACAAATTAAAAAAAAAAAAAAACCACAAAAGAGCATTTATTGCTATTTTTATTTGAGCCTGTTCCTGCCTTCCCCTAATTTTGGGGAACTTGAAAGGCTCTTCTGCAGCTCAGTGTAGGGTCCACTTGTATACGGAGATAGTGCTGAACCTCTGGTATAAAGCTCTCCTTGACTTCCTCTTATATAATCCTTTATAGCCTCAACCTACATCACTGCAGACAGGGTCCTGGAGAGGGGCTTCCAGACACCCTGCACAAACTCAGATAGGGCAGTGGGATCCTCAATTGGCCTTCACATCCCTCCCAGGGCAGAGTCAGGGGCCAGGGAGATATGCTTACAAATTGTTTTCCAGTATTCTGAAAACTCGTAGTCTCCAAACATTGCACATAACCTCCACGGCCAAGTTACTTTCCTAATTCTGGTTGCCATAACAACTTGACTTAATGAAGGAGCAATTTTTTTTTCTTAAAATAATTCGAACCGTTTCCATATCAACAAGGGTTTATTTTGGTTCTGCATTCAGCAAGGGCTTGATAGCCAGCAGCTTCTGCACCTTGAGGGGGCGCAGAATTTCCAGGGGGCCATTTGCAAAGTGCCACAGGGACCTTGATCACCAAGTATGCTGAGAAGGCCATACCCTAAATGAGGACAGCAATAACAGAGCATGGGCACTTCAGAAGTTCTTCCTTGGAGGTTTTAGGTTAAGAGGATGGAAAAACAGGGAGGTGACAAGCCTGTCCAAGATCTTGTCTGAAGTCTAGGGCCTATATAAACAAACACATTGTCACTGGTTCTCCCTCATGGAACCACAGGCCAGGAAGGGAGTCCTGGGGCTGGGTCTCTTCATTGGATAGTTTACAGGAAGTGTGATCGGGGGGGAAGGCTGCACAGTGTACATAATATTTGTGCCTAAGCTGGTTATAGGTGAGTAGATTCCTTCACACATTTACTCATTCAACAGACATTTCTGCTGGACATAGTGGCACATGCCTGTAATCCCAGTAGTTTGGGAGGCTGAGGCAGGAGGATCATGAATTCAAAGCCAGCCTCAGCAAAAGCGAGGCACTAACCAACTCATTGAGACCCTGTCTCTAAATAAAATACAAAAAAGGGCTGGGGATATGGCTCAGTGGTTAAGTGCCCCTGGGTTTAAATCCCTGTACCCAAAAACAAACAAAAATTACTGAAGACCTACTAGGTGTTGGTGTAGGATTATGTGGGCATGTGCAGGGTCCCTGGGGATGCAACACCAAGATTCAGCCCCTGCTCCCAGTCTGGTGATGAAGTCATGATCAGAGGCTGTACTGTAGGCCAGTGCTTCTCAAATCTTTTAGGCATAGGAATCACCAAATCCCCAGGGGAACTTGTAAACGTTGGGGGATACAATGGTGAAAAGGACAGATACTCTCTGCCCTCATGGACTTTATACTAAAATGGAAGAGATGTGAATAATGAGAAGGAAACAGCCATGCAAAGAGAGAGAAAAAGAGCTAGGCCAGTTCCTTGGCCTGGCAGATAAGGCTTCCCTAATTCAGCCTTCTTTCCTACATTTCCACTTTACACATGCCACTTTTAGAAGCACTATTTTCCTGTCTCTAACTATTCACTTTGCACTGGAGTGCCTCCTTTTCCCACCCCTGCCACCTCCTGCACCTACCTAGTAGCAGTCTATCCATCCTCCTAACACCTCTGTAAAGTTTTCCCAACTTTGCTTGACTATGTTACTCCTTTACTCTGTCTTCTGTTTATGGGTGCACATAGGTTCATGTCCCACACTACACAGTGAGCCCTGTGAGGCCAAAGAGACAGTTCTGTGAGCAGAATGATAATATGGAGCATTGGCATAGCCCCAGTATCCAGCTCAGAAAAGTCTAGGCTCCTGAGCACCAAACCTGACAGGGCCTGGGGTAGGTAACCCTAAGGAGATATACAGGCTGAATGGGGCCCCAAGGTGAACCTTATGCCCACCCACCAGAGGGCAGCATGCCTCAGTTTTAGTTGATGCCTCTGTTGTGGCCAGATATTGAAGATTTTTTAAAAAGTACATTGGCATCCCTAGTACTGCAAAAACCAAAACAAAACAAAAAAAGCATTAGCAAATAAAATTCTTATTATTATTTTGATGCTAAGTGCATACTCTACCACTGACAAACACCGCCCAGATCTTTAAATTATATTTTAATCTACACACAACAACAACAAAAACTGGCCTTCAAGCCACACTTAGTCTCTCTGCTTATCATATTGCATGTGGACAAAATAAATGACTGACTGGCTGACCGAATGAATGAATGAATGAATGAATGAATGAATGAACAAATGAACGAACGAATTTTTCTAGATGCAAGCTTCCTACAGCTACTCTAAATTTCAAAGGTTGGGGAAAGTTTATGCCTAATTATTTCAGTTGCTATTTGGTTTGCTTTTTGGTGTAGGGACATGAAATTCAAAATCAAAAGCCAAGTTTTTACAGTTCTCTTTTTGAAAATGAAACCCAATCTCCTTTTACTTGGTGGCTCTAACAATATCAGGTTTCCTGGGCAACCCACAGGCCCTGAAAGCAGGGCTCTAACCACAATGTGGTGACATCCTCTCTTTGAGATGGGGGACACCCCAGAAAGGGAGGGACACAGAGCCCACAAAGCATTTCTGTGGTGGTCGGCTTGCTTAGCTTAGTAACCTCTTGTAAACACACTGCAGAAGATGGCA
>PVHX01024319.1:0-17587 GCA_004024805.1 Geosciurus inauris
TTGCTGAGGCTGGCTTTGAACTCGCGATTCTCCTGTCTCAGCCTCCCTAAGTGCTGGGATTACAGGCTTGAGCCACCGCGCCCGGCTCTTAAGCCATCTTTGAATATCCAGTGACACTGAGTCTAGAGGAACAGCCCACCTTGTCTCCCCATGCAGACCCTAAGCATATCAGAATTGTGTGAATTCCAAAGGGGGTTAACTGCTGTGGTCTCTGCTTTCAAATTGACTGTGGTTGAATCTGGCTCCACCATTTAATTCATAGGACTGCAAATGAGCACTTCCAATCCCTTCATCTCTGTGTTTCAGTTTCCTTATCTGTTAAGTAGGGATAATGATAGGAGGGGAGGGCTGTGAGGATTAAATTAAATGAGGCATGTGAAACGCTTAGATGACCCAAGGCATGTATTATACTTGGCTGTCAATGTTAGCTTTTGTTGTAGGAGATAGATACTGCTTTGTCTGGAAATAGCAGGAAAATCAGGAGGTTCAGTCTGATGTGTGTGATATGTCTTCTTAGAAGAATGAGGCTAGCTTCTGTGCATAGGAACTTCCTTAGGGACCCAGAAAATCTCAGTTTTTATACATGTTTGCTGACTCCCTGTTCCCAGAAGATTCCTCATGCTTTTCTAGTTCCTTTGAGGTTAACAGCTACCTGCTCCACATTTCATACTCCTCTGCCCTCATGTGTTAAAAAAAATGGACAAAAGCTGCTCAGCTAGTATAATATACCCTTCCACTGAGAAGGGGAACCCAATAGCCGGGTCTATTTACCCATCAGCCATTGGGAGGCTCTGCAGATCCTGCGACTATGAGCTAGGTAGGCTCCTGTGGGGGGATTAGTTTGAAAGGTCATCTACCACAGAAAGTTCATAGTCGTTAACACTCGGAAGCACTGAATCTTAGGTATACAAAACAAAAATGAGAAGCACCCCTACTTATAGAATAAAGGGAACACACAATGTAACACCTCAGATCCCCAGTTTGGGAGAAGGTCAAATGTGAGGGCTGGTATCTAGTCCAATCTTTATGTTAATAAAAGCAACAAGCACGGAGTCATTTCAAATGCTGCATACTTAGTTTTGAAATGGCAGTTTTTTTCCTTTTTTTTTTTTTAAGAAACAGAGTCTTATGATTATACTTTGCAAAGGTGATAAAGCAGACTGACTGGTCTCAAAAAACACCCGCAGGCATAGGAAAGGTGACTTGAAAGAGTTCTGCTGAGAGGATGTTGGATTAGCCATTCACTGCGGATAATCCAAAAAGCAAAGAATGCTGCACTGACTAGGTTGGTATGAGGACAGTCACGGCCCATAAGAAGAGCACTGGCATAGGGAGCTGAGTGTACAAAAGTGGTCAAGGTGAGAGTCACATCAAACAAATGCACTTACCCAGGGCCCTCTGGGAAGCGGACAACTGGGAATAGAGGTTGGGGTGCGCGACTCAGTTGAGCTGTTGGCATATGTGCTGGGAATGAGGACTAGAAGACAGTGTTGTGTGACCCACGGTAAAAAGTGGCTCGATCTCCACCCATGTTGCCTAAAGTCTTTAGAGGAGTTGGGTCATTTTAGGGGGCTTATCTTTTTCTCTAGAATGTCCTGGCCTGTCCTTCAGCTTCTAAACTGAATCCGATTCACTTATAGCTGTCAATTGACTAGCAACTAAATGGTCTGGGTGTTGGTTTCTATGGAAACAGCTAAAAGGCCCATTGCTATGGGAACCTACCATATTCTCCCAACCAGGGGTTTGGTTGCTAGAAAAGGGTAGGAGGAGGAGGGAGCCCAGGAACTGGGTTGCATAGGTGGTTTAAGGGTCCCAGAAGAAGGTGAGCAATATGTGTGAGTGGGTCTGGCCAGCTCCGTGAGTGTCCTCTTCTACTTTCTGCAAGCATTCCCTGTCTGTCCTCTGCTCATTGCCCCGTGGTGATCACCGAGCACAGATGCTTGTTGTTCCAAATGGACAGTAAGGGCATGCGATTCTGGAGCAGACTCGGCATATCAATGCTGTCACCCTCATCTACAGAGGCTCTGAGATGGAAAGTCCTGGCTCCTTCTGGCAGTCCCCTCTCCACAAATCATGTGTCCCAGATAAGCAGCCAGCAGGTGAAAGGATTAGCTTAGCTCTGACTGCCAACGGGTCAGACCAATAAGGAACTTGGCAGACAACACGGAGGGCTGCTGGCCTTGAACATGGCAGACACTGAAAGCAGAAGGGCAGGCCAGCAGCAGCAGTGTCTGTTCTCTGCACTAGAGAAATGCATTATCTGGCTCTCTACACCCCTACCCACCCTCTTGCCTCACCCACCAAGGGGAGCACTACGGACAGATCCAAATATGAAAAGTGAGGCTTGATGGAGATTCTCAGTGTACCTGCACAATGGTCGGAAGATTCATTTTGTGGGTTTTTTTTTTTTTTTGTACCAGAGATTGAACTCAGGGGCACTCAACCACTGAGCCACATCCCCAGCCCTATTTTGTGTTTTGTGTAGAGACAGGGTCTCACTGAGTTGCTTAGTGCTTTGCCTTTGCTGAGGCTGGCTTTGAGCTCACCATCCTCCTGTCTCAGCCTCCCTAAGTGCTGGGATTACAGGCGTGTGCCACCACGCCCAGCTTTCTTTTTGTGTTTTGTAATCAAAGGAAATAATTCTTAAATCAGTGGCAAGATGATTCTTTACCTGAAACAGAGAAAACATCCTAATGTCCATTAACCATTATAAATGTGTAATGTATTAATTGAAGGGCCTGGCCTACGTCATCTCCAGGGCCTCTGTCAAGATTAACAATTTATGATTCACTGGGACACTGAAGAGAAGTTTGAGCACCACAAGTGGACACAGACTAATCTCTTTTTAGTCCCCATACCTGTGAGGATGAGGAAAATCCCTGGGTTATAGAGGAAAATCCCTGGGTTATAGAGGGCTCAGGACCAAGACTAAGGTCAAAACGTTTGATTTAGAGATCATCTCAGATATGGTTTAGGGGACTTTCCCCGGATTCTCCAGAGCTCTGGATTTGTGATGTTTTCTCTCCCAGTCTTGCCTGCTTCTGCCTGGAGTCTGTGTTTGTTTTGGTTTTTATTTTTGTTTTGTTTGGTACTGGGAATTGAACCCAGGGTTACTTACTCTACCACTGAGCTACATTGCTAGCCCTTTCTAATTTTTTTGAGACAGAATCTTGCTAAATTGCCCAGTTTGGCCTGAAATTTTTAATCCTCCTGCCTTAGCCTCTGGTAGTTGGGATTACAGGCATGTACCACCATGTCCTGCAGGAGTTTATTGATCTGGGCCCCTCCTAAGGAGTTGTAGAGCCTAGGAACCTGGCACCAGAGAGAGAGAGGCCACCAGGATTTGGACTGCACTACAGGACAGTTGAGCCCTTCCCCAGAATCTATAGGGAGGGGTTTTTCACTTTTGGAGGCAGCAGTTAATTATAGATTTTAGTTGGGTTTGCATCTTATCTCCAACTTCTAGCTGCTTGACTTTGGGTAAGTTACTTTACCTCTTATGGGCCCAATTTCCTCAGCTATAAAAGAGAATGATAAGAATACCCACCTCTAGTGATAACATGAAGTGGTAAGTACCTGAGAAAGGTCATTAGTATTATGATGATCATTGTCCTAGATAAGAAAGGAAGGTTGCAGCCATGGAAACTGCTGTGGCCTAGAATCATAGGCATTTGTCATGCATTAGTCTTCCAAATTTAATTCCAGGCACCTTTCAAGATGGATGGCCTCCCCAATGCCCCTCTCTGCTTTGCCTTCATTAAGCCAGAGTCTAATCCTCTCTTTATGACACTTAACCACATTCTTTTTCATGTCCAATTTTTGTGTGTCAGCTTACCTTCCTACTAGACTGTAAACATCTTGAGAATAGAGACTGCCCTTTCATCTTCAAGTAAATACCTAGAACTCAGCACTCAGCAATTATTTAATGAATTTCTTTAATAGGGAAAAATGCTATTTTTATTTAGGCTTCAAATCTGACCATTTAACCCTCTAGCAGCTTTGTCTCCTAAGGGAAGGGAAGTCATAGTTAACTTGGTGTCATTCCTCTGAAAACTGGCCCTGGTGTGCCCTATACCGGGCAGCCAGCTCTGGAGAGAACCAGGGCTCACATCTGCTAGAAGGCAGCTGTCATCTGTGACTGAGACCCACTGACAAGGCTAGCCTGTCTCCAACCTGAGGCTCCCTGGCCTCCCCTCTGGCCCCAATTGCTGCTCTCTGGGTCATAGTGATGACTCTTAGCTGCAAGCTGTATCACCTTGCCTCTGGGAAGGCAAGAGGAAGCAGATCTGGTTTACGCAACTCTCTCTCCCCTGGGACACACTGGATGTCTGCAGCCCTGGAGACACTCAGCTTCCCACCAGAACTTGCCAGTGTGTGGCTCAGCAAGAACAAGGCCCAAGGTGTTATAGAGTATCTCCCAGATTGTGGCCACGGAGAACCATCTCCCTTCAAGGTGAGTAATAGGGAAACTGCTGGGGTCGGGGACTAAAACAGTAAAATGCAGGAGAAAAGGTCTCCTAGGCCTGACTCATTTGCCATGTGACCTTGTGAATCATTTAACCTCTTCTAGTTAAAAACCTCCTAGAGATGTTGACGGGACAAAAGCAAATGATGGTTGTGCAAGTGTAGCTGAGAAACCCAAAAGGAACACAGAGGGCTACCAGCTAATCCTTTAGATTTTCCTGCTTAGATGCTGTTGATTGGATGAGCTAGCTGGGAATACCCACAGAAACCCCCAAACCCCACAAGAAAAACTAGGTCCTAGATTTTATCACCATAAGAACTAGGTTAAGCCAAGCATGGTGGTGCACGCCTGTAATCCCAGCACTTTGGGAGGCTGAGACAGGACAATTGTGAGTTCAAAGCCAGCCTCAGCAACGGCGAGGCACTAAGCAACTCAGTGAGACCCTGCCTCTACATAAAACACAAAATAGGGCTGGGGATGTGGCTCAGTGGTCGAGTACCCCTGAGTTCAATCCCCAGTACCAAAAAAAACACAAAGAACAAGGTTAAGATTGATTCAATAAATACCTTTCTTTGGCTATGAAACAGACCTATAACACAGCTGACTGTCCTAAAATATTAGTCCTAGGGGTATTAGAAGGCTCGGGCGAGCCAGGCATGGTGGTGTACACCTATAATCCCAGCAGCTCTGGAGGCTGAGCCAGGAGGATCATGAATTCAAAGCCAGCCTCAGCAACTTAGGCCCTAAGCAACTTAGTGAGCCCTGTCTCTAAATAAATTATAAAAAAGGGCTGGGGATGTGACTCAGTAGTTAAGCACCCCTGGGCTCAATCCTTAGTACCAAAAAAAAAGAAAAGAAAAGTATAGGCAACTGTACCCTCTGTCATCCTGATCATCTGGAACTTATATGAACAGGACAGTGTCCATTTCTTCAACTAACACTTACTAAGCAACTATTATGTGCCAGGCACTGTGCTGAGTGCTGGAGATGAAAAAAAAAAAAATTAGTAGAGCAGAGTCCCTGCCTTCAAGGAGCTCAGAGTCTACTGGGGAAAGTTAGCAGCAAGCCATGGCTGTGATTTAGTGGGGCAGTGCCATCACAGTTGCATGTACAGAATGCCATGGTAACAAGAAAGAAGAGCACTGTGGGTGATTCACTCTGGAAGAGAAAAGAGCCAGGTTGAGCTTCTGCTTGGAGCATGGCTGGAAATGGAGGCATCTAATACTATTCTCAATATTTATTTTTCGGTGGGGGGTGCTAGGGATTGAACCCAGGGTCACTTAACCACTGAGATATATCTCCAGTCTTTTTTTTTTTTTTTTCCTTGAGACAGGGTCTTGCTAAGTTGCTTAGAGCCTCTAAGTTGCTGAGGCTAGCCTCGAACTTGCAATCCTCCTGCCTCAGCCTCCCAAATTGCTGGGATTACAGCTATGCTCCACCACACTGGCTCAATTTTTATTAACCCATCATCAATTCATTCTTTCATTCATCCATTCAACCAACAACCCTGCCCTTTCTTTTCTAAGATTTCTTGGAATATTTATAGAAGTGAATTTACCTCCTCCAGAGCTGCTAGTTTTGTTTTCTCTTAAAGTTAATTCACTACAGAACTAAACATATTTGGTTACATCCTGACTATGCACCCAGTATAAACCTGGTTAGAATTATCTATTTGGATATTAGAATTCTGTCCCTCGCCAGGTGTAACACCTGTAATCTCAGCAGTTTGGGAGACTAAGACAGGAAGATCCCAAGTCTTGAGGTCAGCCTGGGCAACTTAGCAAGACCTGCCTCAAAATAAAATAAAAATAAAAAGGGATGTCAGTATAGTTAGGATGTCAGTATAGCATGACCCTGGGTTTAATCCCTAGTACCAAAAAACAAAATGAAAAACAATGGTAGAATTCTGCCCCCGCCTTCCCTCTAACCCATCTTATGCCATGTCTCACTCTGTCCATGCTCCAACCACATTGGTCTCCTTTCAGTTCCTCAAGCTGGCTGTTCTCCTTTTCCCCAGTCATGGGACTCCTGCACACGCTGTTCCCTGTGCTGGGGATGCTCACCCTCACGTCCACTCCCTTGCACTTAGCTGACTCCTACTTGTCCTCTGCATTTCTGCTGAAATGTTTCTTTCTCAGGGAAGCCTTTCCTGACCACCTCCTCCAGATCAGATCAAGCACTTTGCTGTGCATCCTCACAATACCCTATTCTCTGCCTTTGTGACATGATTTGAAATTACATCCTAGTCTGATTATTTGATTCTTTCCCAGTAACTTGGAAACATCATTGGAATGGACAGTTCTTTTTGCTCATCACATGACCCCCAGTGTCTCACATAGCTCTCAGTCTAAGGAACAGATAACTAATTAATTTTTTAAATAATTAATAAATAAAATGACTAAACATCTTTTTTTTTTTTTTTTTTTTTTTGCCACGATTTGCCTTGGGCCTAAATGGTTGTGTCTCCCCAACCAAAAACAATACCAAACGTGAAAACAAGGACCAGAACCAAACAAGGAACCTCCCCTAAGAAAGAAGGTAAACCAGAGGAGGGACCCAGAATGGTAGGCTTGATGGAGCAGGTCAAAGTAGAAGACTAGAGCCATCTGGCAAGGTCAGTCTTAGCAGGTAGTTTGACAAAAGGAGACTTCTGAAGCCATCTTATACCTCCTGGGTTTTGAAATCAGTAAATAAGTATTGTGTATCTATAACCCTGATGCTCAGGGGTACTTGTGTCCCTTGGATGTAAGATAATGTACCAAGGACACAAAAGACTGGATAAAATTAACCCATTTTTCTTCTTCAGTATTATAACTAGACTTCGAGAAATGAGGGGTTAGGGAAGAGGAGGATCATTTTATATTAAAACCAATACTGATATAGAGTAGAATATAAATTTCATATGATTATAAAAACTCACAGGAGATTTTAAAGACATTAATGCCATGACTTCAGCGGGTAGTGGAAAAAGAGTCTAAGAATTATTCTTACCTCAGTACAGTATTTCAAAGGGTTCTGTACAAACTAAAGTTTTGGAAATCAAGTAATATTAGAAATGAAGGAAGGCCAGGTACATAGATGTACACTTGTAATCCCAGAAATTTGGGAGGCTGAGACAGGAAGATTATATGTTCCGGGCTAGCCTAGGCAACTTAGCAAGACCCTGTCTCAAAATTTAAAAAAATGACTGTGGGTATAGGTCGGTGGTAGAGCATCCCTCGGTTTAATCCATAGCAGGAGGAGAAGGGGAGAGATTCATGGAGGACAGGCTTTGTAGACACAAAAATTTCCTTGTTCTAGTCCAAAATCCTATGTGCTAGGTACTTGTGCATTCAGAGGTGAACTGATTCCATAGCAAGCAGCTTATTTAGTCTGGTTGGTAAATTGTTAATTAGATCTTATTATCAAGATTCCTGAGCTGGAGTTGTGGCTCAGTGGGAGAGCACTTGCCTAGCATGTGTGAAGCTCTGGGTTCGATTCTCAGTACCCACATATAAATGAGTCAAATAAAGTTCCACCAATATCTTTAAAAAAAAAAATTCCTCCTCTTAGCCACTTCTCCAGAGACTTGGGGCCATTTCTTTGTCTCTCTGGGAAGGATCTAGATGAAGCAGCTCCACAGGGTGTTGTGTCCAAACTATTTTGGGACAGAATCCTGGGGTGGGGGGAGGCGACGACTGTAAAAAAGAGTGAGATGAAAGCAGAAAGAACAGAGAGAATGTAACTTCCTGTCATTGTTGATAAGGAAATTATTCTCCAGTCTCTCCGTGTGATTCCATTGCTATCTGTTTACCTTGACTCCAAGAGCAACCTTGAAGCTCCTCAAGATGGGCCTGTCTAGTTTTGACTCTAGGCACCTTGAAACTATGCACAACAATACTAGCCACTGTCTTCCTAGGGAATCCCTGAGATCCAGTAGATAAAATCCTGGGAAAGATAAACATCCAAATTGCAGAGCTATTGTAAGGAGCAAAGTTCTCCAAGGCAGGCAGAGGGAGCAGGGAGTTGGAAGAGGATGGTGGGCCCTTCCTCTCTCCTAATCTCCCTAACCAGCCAGGCAGGGAGCTGAGCCTGGGAGAGCAGCCATGCTGATAGGCTTGTGATCACAGGGGTTGATTCCCAGCAGGGGCTGAGAGGAAAGAGACAGTGTTCTCAGACTTAATCACTGCTGCTTTTAACTCCCCCAAAGCGATCTCTAATGGTCCCTGGCTGGTGCCACTCACAATCTCCACCCCCAAGCCTCATGCTCTGTGCTCTGCCTACCTGAGTACATCCTTCCCAGCTTCTTAGCAACTCTGCATCTCAGATCCACACCTGTCCCTCCTTGTCCACTGCATGGTGACCCTGTTCATTCAGTGTCCAGGAAAGGAGAAGTGAAGCTGAACCTGCAGACTGGATACTGTTTCTGGAGTGTTCCATCCATCACCTCCAAAGCAGCTCTTAGATGAAGGGACCAGACCCACAGGCAAAATGTAGCAAGCCAAGGGTCCTGGGTGGCAAATGCTTGGGAGATTCCAATGGCAGTAATGTGATCTGGAAGCAGAGGGCCAGGCTGCACCCATGTTAAGGAAGGGCTGGAAATAAAACCAAATAGGACAGAGTAGAAAAAAAAAGAGAATCATCCGCAAAGAAAAAAAAAAGGGAAGGTAGCAAGCCAAAGGCACAGGGACTTGTTGCTAGAGAAGTTAGAGATGAAGACAAGAACTCCTGGGCATCATTTTCTCCACTCCCTCTTGACAGCAATCTCTCCTTTTCTCATAACCTCTGCCATAAATCACCTGTAAGTTGTACCGTACTGGCTGCACCCACTTGAAATTGCAATCTGGCAGCTCAGAGATTGGCATTCAGGGACTGTCTTTGTCACAAAAAGCAGAAATCTTGTTTATTTTGGTAAATTAATTGCTGGCAGAGAGGACTTTTCATTTTCCAACCAGAGCAACAAACAAAGAGATTGCAGGAGTGGAAAGCACCTAAAGGTTATTCTGGGTTAGATTGCCAGACCAAGCAGCAAAAAATGCACATTTCTTGGTGTCTCTGAATTTAAAATCACAAAATAGGTCAGGACTATATGCTAAACTGAATCTGTGCTTCTACGTAGTCCCTGACCCCTCATCCCTCAGCCATGTGCTGGGAGCCCAGGCCATCCAAGCTGCCTTCAGGTGATGGGTGACCATGTCTGGACCTTGGCCACAATCCCTGCCACATCTCTCAAGTGATGAGTGCTGCAAAGCAAGGTTAGAAGAGGATACCACGTGGCCGTTTTCATGAAAAGGCTCTGGGAAGTCTTATTATCATAAATGTCACTGTAGTCTATGTACCTGATGCTTGTCCTGCCATCTTCCTAGACACCAAACCTGACCTGGTCATCTTTCCCCATAACAAGGCTGCCAGTCAGTGAGCAATCTGTGCCTGTCTCACCAGGGTGAACCCTTTGTTTCTCACCATGGGTATGGTCCCTTTATTGAGGATAACCCTCAGGGGTCTTAACCGAACCCATACACACACCCCTCTCATACGCGCACGCTACCAAGAGACCAATCCTATTACAGCCTGGGAAGTGTCCCAGTGATAGAAGATGAGACTGTTGCAATGTCATTTGGGCAAGGCTTCCTGGAGGGGAGGAGATAGTGAACCAATTATTCCAAGGGCATTTATTGATTTGGCAGAGAAAAGGGGGAAGGCATTGCAGGTGGTGGGTAAGGGGAGGGTTTGTAGGCAGGAGGAAGTAGAAAGCTGATTATCAAGAGTGGGGCCACGTCAGTGCTGGAGACTGAGGTAGTCCAGTCAGTGAGCAGCAAGTGGGCCTAGGCAGGTCCCCATGAGTAAGCTGGGTGTGATGTGGAATGCGTACCTGAGGAAGCAGCAGTTTTCCAAGCAGGGAGAATAGTGATCCCAGCACAGCGCATGGGATGAGCTGGAGCTAAAGGCTGGAACACAGGGTCCAACAGGAACTTCTGCCTTATTGGTTGCTCAGCACCAGAGGCAGGACCAGGACACAGACTGCAGAAAGAAAGGGGGTGGGAGGAGAGTGCCCCAAGAAGGAAGTTGGGCTAGGCAGAATGGTGCACACCTATAATCCCTGCGACTCAGGAGACTGAGGCAGGAGGATCACAAGTTGGAGGCCAGCCTGGGAAACTTAGCAAGCAACTTAGTGAAATCCTGTCTCAAAAAAGAAAAAGGGCTGGGGATGTAGCTCAGTGGTAGAACACCCTTGGTTACCAGAAAAAAGGAAGTTGAAGGGAAGACCACAGGAGGGAGAGAAGGACAGGGCCTCAAAGGAGCAAGTTTACAGGAGCAGGAACCTAGAAAAAGCAGACACTTGCCAACTACACCACAGCCCTCTGGCCATGAAATAACACCTGTGAAGCCATTCTACTATTGAAAAAGAAATATCTTCACGTCTACAATCTGATTTGATCATAACATCCCAGTGAAGAAGGCAGGGTCGAGGACTATGTTCATACAACAAGAGGAAATAGAGAAACATAAGGGTTAAAGTAACTTGCCCAAGGTCCTGGCATCCTCTCACAGGGCATTCCAATAGAGAAGCTCAAAGCTCAGAGAGCCAGGCTTCCCTTTCCACAGGGAGTCCCTCGCAACTTGCCAGTGACCTCGTTTCTCCAGGCTCCACTCCTTCACCACCCCAATGTGACATCCAGCTTCCCAGGAGGCCAGGCCACTAACTCTCACCTTGGCACCTCAGCCAAAGGCGCTGCTGTGCCCTGAGGTCCTCTCCCCTTGGGATGGACAGGGGATCCATGGGTCCTGACTCCACTTCCCTTTCCTGGCACTTCCTCTGAACTGTCCCTGCCTCAGGGCTCCTCACTGGCTCCACATCAGCTCAGATGTCTCCCTAGGTCTAGCAGGAGAGTTGGGTCATTCCCCACTCAGCTGTTTCCAATCCGCCTTCCTTGCTCTGCAAGGGCTTCTCCCTCAGCTCCTCCTCGTTCCTCCTTGGGTACTTCACTCTCTTTCATTGGAAAAATATATATAGTTGGCTGGATGGGCATTTACCCGTGTTTTATTGTTCAGAGAAGGGATTTTCTATCAGTCCTGATGAGGAAGAGTTAACAGAATATTCTTGCCACCTGCTGCCATTTCATTCAACCAAGTCAGGTTGCACGTGGGGAACTGAGCTTGCCTGGGGATGGAGGATGACAGACTCATCAACTGAACTACTGCCCCTCACTTGGGGATATAAAGGAACTGAAATCCCTACAAAGGTAGGTGGGGTGAAAGCAAGGTAAACTTGGACACTATCTCTGCTCAGCTTCTGTTTTAGACCTGAGTCCTTGCCCCACCCCCAATCAGGACCCTTATACTGGAGAGGCCAGGGTGGAGACACTCTAACTTCTAGAAGGAAATAGCAATGAGAAAAGTGTGAAGCTGGGTGCGGTGGCGCAAGCCTGTAATCCCAGAACTTAGGGAGGCTGAGACAGGAGAATCGCAAGTTCAAAGCCAGCCTCAGCAACAGCGAGGCGCTAAGCAACTCAGTGAGACCCTGTCTCTACATAAAACACAAAATAGGGCTGGGGATGTGGCTCAGTGGTCGAGTGTCCCTGAGTTCAATCCCCAGTACCAAAAAAAAAAAAAAGAACGAAAGAAAAGAAAAGAAAGAAAGAAAAGAAAAGTGTGAGGTAACTGCATTGCACAGATCCTACCTCTATGCCCAAAGCCAATAATCTGGAATATTCTGTAGGCAACAGAGCTCAAGGAATTCTCCCCTTTTGAGTATGAGGAATTTGGGGGGAAGAGAGAAGGGTATCATCCAGAAGTTGTCACTATTCCTATCTCCAGTAAAACTTGTGTTAATTCAAGAATTGGCCCTACCAGTCACATGACTCAAATATTTCCAATTTGTGATCCAGCTGCCACTTCTAATGGATCCTTTATGATTGTTTAGCCCAGTGGTTATCACTCTTTGTAGCTGGAGGACCCTTGTCTAACAGAATCCCTTTTAGGAAGCTCAAAATTCAGGACTGGGAACAATGGCACAGCCCTGGAAGAGGGGGTAGGTGAGAACTGTCCACCCAGCCCTGCCCTTCCTTCCAACTCGAACCCAGCAGCACCCCTTGTTTATGGGCATGGGGTACAAGGACGAGAGGTGATAAATGAAGGTAGGGGTGTGGTCCACAGGGGTAGTCTGAAACTCTCTTATTTAGTCCCCTCTTATAAATGAAGAAACTGAGACCAAGAGGGGAAGGTCATGTGCAGTTCCTTCAAGGACCATGTCTTGGTTGATGGACCAGTTGGCCCTGCTCTCCTTGGGGCCTCTGCTCTATCCATACCAGCATCGATGGAGCTTGTATGTGCCACTACACTGGCCACAGATGTAGCAATGAATACTGCATGGAGCCTGCTCCCTGCAGTCAATGCCACCTTCTCAGCAAACCTGGTAGCTGCAAATTTTTCCCACCCCAGCACAAGTCCCCACCCTGCCTGTCACTCAGACTCCCAGCAGCCAGAGCTAAAGATAGAATTGAGGGCAGCATTTTAAGTCAGCAGCAGCAGACCTGGTTGGCCAAGTGAGGAGGGGGAGCTAAGCCGACCTGGCTGGTGGAGTGTGGAGTCAGGAAACTCCCCAAAGCTGTCAGGCTGCATTTCTCTGATAATGAACCATTCCCACGAGACTGGCAGTAGCCGTTGCTGGTTTTCAGACAGAGACCTGGACCGGGTTAGTGGAGCTTCAGTTTGACACCTCACTCTAGATCCCAGCCTTCCTGAGCTTCAGATACGTTCTCTTGGCTTTCACTCCTCAGTACCCATCGCTTTGCTGCCCTGGAGCTTTGGTCAATCCTATAGTCAGTGAAGACCTACACTTCTACAGATCTGTGGACCTCAAGTTGAGGTTCACAGGTTAGGGTAGGGCCAGGGGAAGCTGAAAGGTGAGGCCCAGGATTGAGGAGGTCAGGCCGTCTGCTGGGAGCCTGCAGGGCTTACATCCTGGAGTATTCTGCTGGCTGAGAGTCTGGATGTGGCCTGCAGGACTTCAGGGAGCACTGGGTGGTCACACCCATCTGGGTTCCTCCTCCCATCTCTGGGCCACCTGCTTCTCTTTGCTGCTCCCTGGCATAGGTGAGCTGATGCTCACAAGCCAGGGAAGGGAATGGTGGGACAAAAGAACTATCTTTTTTGTTGTTGTTGTTATTGTTTTTGGTACCAGGGATTGAACTCAGGGGCACTCGACCATTGAGCCACATCCCCAGCCCTATTTTGTGTTTTATGTAGAGACAGGGTCTCACTGAGTTGCTTAGCGCCTCGCCTTTGCTGAGGCTGGCTTTGAACTCACGATTCTCCTGTCTCAGCCTCCCTAAGTGCTGGGATTACAGGCATGCGCCACCGCGCCCGGCTGGAGAAGAACTAGTTTTATTTCCACTTCTGGCTAGAGCTGTCCATCTCCAGGCATGGTGGGCTTCAGACAGCGGTGGGGCCGTGAGAAAAAAAGTGGGAGAAAAGAGAGAGGATGAGCCCTGTGAGCTGCTCACTCTTCCTAGGAAATGCAGAACACGAATAAAATCTGCTTCCTTATGTAGCTGGGCCTGATTGAGCTGTGATTCTGGTGATCTAAAGATGGGTCAGAGGCTCCCAGGGTGACAGGATTTAGCCCAAGTGATGAGACTTGTCCAGACCTCCAGGGGAAGGGGTCACTGCAGCACCTCACCAGCACCACCACAGCATCAAATGAAGTAAGAGACAAGACGCCACCTGTACCCCTGCAGATGGCCAGCGTCCCCTGTCAGCCATGCCTTCTGAACTAAAGAGCTTGGTGAAAGCACCTAGGAGGGACAGGCCAGGGAGCCAGAGGAGACCCATCTTCTCACTACTTACCCTCTTCCTCCCACAGTGGCAAAACAAGGACTAACCCTCCAAGAACCTGCTTTCCAGGTACAGAAATAGTATGAAAGGGTGGGGTGCGGGGGCTGGGGCTGCCACATGCTGCTTTTCCCTGGGAATTCTGGGTAAGAATAATAATGAGGCTATTAATAACTTCTTACCTCTGTATAAGTCTTAGAGACCTTTCTCAAGATGTTTTCACCGCCTGCGCACCCAAGAGCTCAATTGATTTTCAAGACAACCCTGTAAATCTGTGGCATCATTACCCTGGTTTGGTGGATGAGGAAACTGAGGCACAGGGAGGGGACTGTTGATCAGGTCAGGCTACTGATAAATGGCTGAGCAGGGCCTGGACCCAGACTTCCTTGGGTCATCTCTTCAATCACCTTGTTGAAATGGGGTTGCAGAAAATCAGGGCTCTCCGCTAGGCTATTGTGAGGTTAATGCCAGGGACAATGTAAGCGCAGAGTCCCACAAGGTGGTACATTTGTTCCCTAGGCCAATTAGTCAAGACCCATTTGTCCAGCACTTCCCATGATCCATGCCCAGTGCAGGGCTCAGAGACACTTGTCTCATTCTGTTGCCCAGGCTGGCCTCAAACTCCTGGGCGCAAGTAATCCTCTTGCTTCAGCCTCCCGAGTGGCTGAGACTACAGGCAAGAACCTCCATGCCTGGACGGAACATAGATCTTAGCATCAAGAAGCTCAGAGTTTGGTGAGGAGAAAGAAAAACTGAATGGTCTCAATACTACTCAGTGAGAACCAAGACAGCACAGAGTGTCCTTGGAAGCACAGAAGGGAGCCCCAAGCCAGCGCAAAGGATCAGAGAGGGCTTCCTCAAGGAGGGGATGCACCAGCCAGCTCCTTCACCAAGGTCATTCTCTCTGACTGTGTGCCTTTTCTACACATAAGCCTGCTTCTTCCTACCCTCCTGCCTCCTTCCTAGTGGTACCACCAAGCAGCAGTGGCTGTGCCTGCAGGCCAGAACGAACCCATCCAGCAACCCAGGGGTCACCACAATCAGACTCCACTACTGGAAATGGTCAAGGGGTCGGATTCTGAGCCCCGCTGTACTTGGACTTGCCTTCATGTAGCAATGAATATATAGATCACAGGGTGTGGCAGGTTCCCCATATATCCATGCCCTTAGCTCTGTCTACCTAGGAATCATCTCACATGTGCAGATGCCTACTGAATCATCTCACAAGCCTACTTCAAAATCTTGCTGATCAGATTCCACATTGCTGTAGCTAATTCCTGGCATTTAAAGCTTCTCTGTCTCTAACCTGGATCTATCATTTCTGTCATTTCTAAACTTAACCTCCTATTTAGTCCTTGAACAAGATGAGACTGTTGGTTATAGTTCTCAGAGCAAAGGTCTTCCTCAGATTTGAAATCCACAATAGGGAATGATACTGGCCAAATTATATTATTATATTGTGTGCATGTATGAATATGAAATAACAAACCCTATCGCTATGTACAACTATAATGCACCAATAAAAATGTGGAAAATAAATAAATAACAACTTTTTAAAAATCCATAATAAATTACCCTGTGGGCTTCTCCATCTGAAGCTAATGAATCAGTTATTTTCCCTCATTAACTCAGGACTTCTCCTTACTTCCTCTCAGGGCCTCTCCCCTTTACCGTTAGTTGAGGAATCCAAGCCTGGACAAAAGAGTAACCCCAAAGGGCTGATCTGAGCTGTGGATAGTGGGAAGAGGGCAGGAGTCAGGGGGCACTCTGTGGGCTTGGCACAGTGTGGAGTGCCTGGAGGGGCAGGAGACACAGGAAGAGTTGGCTGAGGGCTGGATAATCACACTGGCTCCTGGGGCAGGGGAGGCTGCAGGGTCTCCACAGGCTCCTGGACCACAGCCACCCTGTGTCTGGAGGGGAGGGGCACCAAGCATGGCTTGGGAGCTGATTTATGGGTCCTGAGGTCAGCAGAGAGTAAGAGCAGGTCCTTGCTAAACCCTTTGTCTCAGAACCTCATGTGCAGAGAGCTCACTCGTGTGACACAGGGTGACTTTCTTATGTGGCCCCTCCTCCTGATGGTTTCTGGCCAACAGCCAGCTTGCCAGCACAGTGACCCTGGGCATTGTCCCCACCATGACCTCTTCTTTCTGGGGAGGTACTGCTTGTGCCACCCTGGTTGGCAGAGGGTAGCGGGCTGCCCTCACAGCTCTACCTGGATGCTCTGGATAATGTCTCCACTTAGCATTTGGTCCCATCCTCTAAGACACTGCACATGCCATCCATAGCACTCACATACACTGCCTCTGGCCCTGCTGACTACCGGGAGGGACAGGCATACTGCCCAGTCTGCAAGCAAGCGGGTGGAGGGCAGGGAAAAGTAGAGGAAGAGGCAGAGCTCCCCGGGGCCCAGCCTTCACCCACGGAATGGGGCTGCTCACATCTGCCTTCCCTGCTGCCCAGCCATCAAGTAAAGGTCATCGAGATGATGTACGTGTAAAATTTTTGTTGACAAAACTGTTCAACATGCCCATTGAATTATATTTTTCTGGGCACAAAAGAAAACCATGTGAGTGCAATAATAGATTTCTAGGCTTGTCTGCAATAAACTAGTATTTTCCCAGAACTTTCTAACGTACATAACATGTACACTTACTTCCATGCAATCATAGTGCCTAGCATGGAGCCTGACATAAAGAATATACTCAATAATGATGGCTATTATTTGCTCCCTCGGTCCTCCCAGCTCCTTTTTTTTTTTTTCCTCCCGGTACTGAGAATCGAACCCAGGGGCATTTTGCCACTGAGCTACATCCCTAGCCTGTTTCATTTTTTATTTTTAAGGAGACAGATCTCCTTAAGTTGCTGAGGCTGGCCTTGAACTTGCTGTCCTCCTGCCCCTCCCACGAAGCTGGGATTACAGGTACACCATCCATCCTGGCCCAGCTTCATTTTATAGGTGAGAAAACTGAGCATTAGGTAGGGCAATGGACCTATTCGAGGTTCTCTCAGATTTGGTTCCGCAACTAAAGCCCTCAGATTCCAAATCTTGGGCCTTTGAAATTTCCTTACTTGACTCAGGGAAACTGCAGCTTCCAAGATCCTAAACTTTGGAGAGAGTCCAGAGTTATCTGCAAGGTCGGGGGAGGCCTGGAGCCTATGGCTCTGGCTTCTTTTCTGCCCCGTTGTGCAGGACAGCCTGGTAAGCAGCTTACAGAAAGCCCAAGTCTGGGAACAAGTAGAGAAAGAGGGAGTAGGAAGTGGGGAGAGGAAGAAAATAAACAACCAAGCTGAAGACAGCCAGAGAAAGTA
>PVHX01024320.1:0-24222 GCA_004024805.1 Geosciurus inauris
TTGATTTATGGATATTTATTTTATATCCTGCAACTTTGCTGAATTCATTTATCAGATCTAGAAGTTTTCTGGTGGAACTTTTTGGATCCTCTAAGTATAGGATCATGTCATCTGCAAATAATGATAGTTTGAGTTCTTCTTTTCCTATTCGTATCCCTTTAATTTCCTTCGTCTGTCTGATTGCTCTGGCTAGAGTTTCTAGGACTAAATTGAATAAGAGTGGTGAGAGAGGGCATCCCTGTTTTGTTCCTGTTTTTAGAGGGAATGCTCCCAATTTTTCTCCATTTAGGATGATGTTGGCCTTCGGCTGAGCATAAATTGCTTTAACCATGTTGAGGTATATTCCTGCTATCCCTAGTTTCTCTAGTGTTTTGAACATGAAAGGGTGCTGTATTTTGTTGAATGCTTTCTCTGCATCAATTGATAGAATAAAGTGATTCTTAGCTTTAAGTCTATTGATGTGATGGATTATGTGTATTGATTTCCATATGTTGAACCAACCTTACATCCCTGGAATGAATTCCACTTGATCATGGTGTACTATTTTTTTAATGTGCTTTTGTATGAGATTTGCCAAAATTTTATTGAGAATTTTTGCATCTATATTCATCAGGGATATTGGTCTGAAATTTTCCTTTTTTGATGTGTCTCTGTCTGGTTTTGGAATCAAGGTGATACTAGCCTCATAGAATGAGTTTGGAAGGGTTCCTTCCCTTTCTATTTCATGGAATAATTTGAGGAGTATTGGCGTCAGTTCTTCTTTGTAGGTCTTGTAGAACTCGGCTGAGAATCCATCTGGTCTGGGGCTTTTATTGGTTGGAAGGCTCTTGATGGCCTCTTCTATTTCCTTGCATGTAATTGATCTGCTTAAGTCATGAATGACCTCCTGGTTCAGTTTGGGTAGGTCATATGTGTCTAGGAATTTGTTGGTGTCTTCAGGGTTTTCTAATTTACTGGAATATAAGTTTTCAAAATAGTTTCTGATTATCCTCTGTATTTCAGCAGGGTCTGTCGTGATGTTTTCTTTTTCATCGCAAATTTTGGTAATTTGGGTTTTCTCTCTCCTTTTTGTTAGGGTGGCTAAGGGTTTGTCGATTTTATTTATTTTTTCAAAGAACCAGCTTTTTGTTTTATCAATTTTTTGGATTGTTTCTTGGGTTTCAATTTCATTAATTTCAGCTCTAATTCTAATGATTTCCTGTATTCTACTTCTTTTGGTGTTGCTTTGTTCTTCTTTTTCTAGGGCTTTGAGTTGTAGTGTCAACTCATTGATTTGCTAATTATTAGCTCTTTGAATATATGAGCTTACTGCAATGAACTTTCCTCTTAGCACTGCCTTCATAGTGTCCCAGAGATTTTGGTATGTTGTATGAGAGTTCTCATTTATCTCCAAGAATTTTTTTTATCTCTTCCCTGATGTCTTCAGTTACCCATGCATTGTTCAATAGCAAATTATTGAGTCTCCAGGTGTTATAGTGGCTTCTTTTTTTTAAAGCTATCATTGATTTCAAGTTTCAGTCCATTGTGGTCAGATAGAATGCAGGGTAGTATATCTATTTTTTTGTATTTACTAAGACTTGCTTCGTCGCATAGCATATGATCAATTTTGGAGATGGAGCCATGTGCTGCTGAGAAAAACATATATTTGCTTGTTGAAGGATGGAATATTCTATATATATCTGTTAAGTCTAGATCATTGATTGTTCTATTAAGTCTTGTAGATTCTTTGTTTAGTTTTTGTTTAGAAGATATGTCCAGTGGTGAGAGGGTTGTGTTAAAGTCCCCCAGCACTATTGTGTTGGGATCTATTTGGTTTTGGAGTCCCAATCTACTATATCCCACTGTAAAACAAATCTTTGGATTCACAACTATTGGGGATTAGAGGGTAGGAGGAGTGGGAGAGAAACGAGGGGAGGATAGAGAAAGATAGGAAAGAACAGAGAAATAAAGCAAAAAGATTAAACAATAGAAATATCAGGAGAAAAAGATAAAGGATAAAATGCAAAGTGAGAGTGGAAGAGCATAGAAGGAAAAAAGGGAAGGAAGTAAAAAGAGAGAGAGGAAAAAAATGAAAGAGAAAAAAAACCCAAACAGACAAACAAACAAAACAAAAAACAAACAAAAAAAAACAAAACAAAAAACAAACAATCAATATAAAAGAACAAAGAGTTTCAATGTGAATAGACAGGTATGTTTCCTTTCACCTCCAGTAGGTGGCGTTGTTCATTGCTTGCTGGACTTAGTCCGCTCGTGTTTTGAGTGTGAGAATTCCAAACTGGTTAATTTCTGGTTCGCTGGCGAAGCCAGGCATGAAAGATTATACAGAGTTGTTTTCCAGTGTCCCCCTTTGATTAAGCTCCCAGAGGCTCACAGTAGCTGTCTCCAATCTCCTGTTGTCTGGGTCCCTGTGGAAGTTCCTTTTAGCAGATCTGCTCCCTCCACTGCTTTGTTCGTCTGGCACTCTGGAACGGAACTGGTGTGGGCCCAATCTTCCCTTGTAGCGCTGCCTTCGCTGGCGCGCTCCCCAGTGGCTAACGGCTGGGGTCGAGGGTCCAGGCGAGCTTGCTGTGGATCCTGTGTGGTTGGTTGGGCTCTGGAGCCAGGTTTCTCGAGTAGACGCAGCTCCCGCCCGAGGTGAGCTCTGCTGAGCCACGGGGGTCACACCGCCCCGCGGCTGCTTACGGCCGCTGCTGCTTGAGACGCGCTGTGGCAATGTCCGCTAGCGCTGCTTACACATGAAAGTGAAATTTTCTGCGATGATGGCTGTAGCTTGTTGCCGAAAAGTTGGGTGGAAGAAATTTGTGTCGCAAAATTTTGATCTTTAGTTTGGCGAGACTGGATGCTGTGTCTCTCTAAGCCGCCATCTTGCCCCACCTCTCCTACTTTAAACTTTAATTTGAAGAATACCAGCTTGGTAAAATGTTCTTCTAAACCTTATACTTTAAAGACTTTTATGCTTGAAAGATATGAATGCATCTATTATACCAAGAATCCAGTAACAGCACCAAAATTACACTGATGTTCTTAGATTAACCAGGTTTAGCTTTTAAAGAAAAATTTTGACTCTATTGTGTGATACTCTAAAATAATAATTGTTTAACCAGAGTTGTACAAACTCTAATTCCTTTAAGACCAGTTCCTTTAAAGAATACAATTTAACAGACATAAGAAATTATCTTGATAGATAAGAGCAGATAGTGTTTTAAGAAATCTTTGTTACTTCAACCCATAGAGGATAAAGCTTTGGTTTACATCAGTATATAAATATTTGACCCTAAGGAAAAAAAAAAACCTTGAATAAGTTCAACTGATTGTGCTAGTTATATATAAACAACTTAGTTACACACAAACTTTTTTTGAAATTTACCCTCCACAACTTTCTGCAACTTAGACATTCTATAGCTTTTTACTTTACTACACAAAGAATTTCTCATGCAGAAACATTTCCTTTTCCTTTCATGCTAAAACATGTTTCCATACCTAAAACCTTTGTATATCTCTTGCTAGCCATTGACCAATTTTTGATTTACATTCTGAAAGAACCATTATAAAATCTCTGAATTTAGACAAATTACTCCATTTTAACAAGATGAAATACTCTTGTTTTTATAGTACTTTAGCTGAAACCCAACTGAAATTGCTTTGTAAATTTACTCTTTGAAAATATATTACCTTATGAAATTCAAGAAGTCAAATATGCTTGATTTTATATTTAGTAGTTGATGTTTAACATTTTAATTTTGTAAATTAATCAGATGTCTCCTCTAACAAACACATTAATGAATATTAATCCCATTGATGTTAAATCTAATTTATTCATTTTTAACTATAAAAACAAGGATATCAGACAAGCATAGTTAACAGTACTAGTCATCTCTTCCCTGTTGAAGAAACATCCTAGAAACAATGGATATTATATTCAAGATATTTTATAGAAACCAACACACTGTTAATTGACCACCTAGAAAAACTTGTTTCTTTACTTTCATTAGTTCATCTAATATAAATTGGTCCTCTTTAAGTCCTGTGAACCAAAAGGTATTTGGATTCATTTCTCTTTTAAATTTTGATGTATGAGCGTTCATTATCTATACCAATTTTGATACCATGTACATGATATATGGGCACAAGCACACATACAGACACAGCAATACAATACAGAGGTGTGCACACACATAAAACAGAAAGGAAATAGAGATCTTGTAGCTGTTTGTAGGTAGATCTCCACAGGCATGAGGCAATGCTACAGATGTTTATTAAAGGCTCTATTAGATTTAACTTGTTAGAAATTAAAATAGAGCCTATCAGACTTTCACATTATGACTTAAACATAGGGAAGTCCTGTACAGTCAGAAATGCTAGGGTTTAAATCTGACAGCCATGGCAGACACTGAAATCAAAGGTTCAGGTGGCCACTTGTCCTTAATGGCTATCCAAATTTTTCCCAATGCTACCATGTCTATGTCCTTCAGATTTTGTAAAAGGAGGTTTTCCAATATCTTTGAGATATAAGCCTTGAAAAATTGGCCTCTGAACAGAGTGTAAAAACCTCTGTAGTTAGATAAAATAAGACTGATCAGAAAAATATATTAATGTAGGTGTGCAGGATCAAATGTGAATTCACCATAAAACCATGAGCTCAAAAACATAAAATTTTAAAAACCAGGAGTTCTAAAAAAAATGACATGGTTATAATTACTCTAGCAAAGAAGCATTTAGAACATCTTTATCAGATCAGAGTGCACTTTTTTGGCTCAGATTAGAGCCAGTAAGTTATTCAAAGAATGAGGGAGCCCTGAAATCCTTAGGTAAAGATTCTCAAGGTAAAGAAGACTTATATATGAGATCATTCCATCTTCCTTCCCTGTGCTTTAGTATTTAGGGAGGAATTTGTTAAGAAAGCAGAGTGGTAGAGTGAGAGAATATATAAAGTGGCCAGCCATTTAGGTCCCACAGTGGCTTGAATTTAAAACTGACACTTTTTTTTCTTTGAGTCAATTTGTTCTCTGTAAGCCTTGTAAGTCTTGCAAGCTCTGCAAGCCCTGTAAGCCTCCGCAATTTAGATCTCAAATGCAAGCCTTGGATGAATAGAGATTGGGCAGAAGCTAAGTAAGGGAAATTGCTGTTTTGAGAAAAACCTCATGCATAGGGCATTTTAACCTTTTTTTTTTCTCTTAATTTTCCCAGTTGGTAATCAGGCCAGGTTAGGACACAGAAAATTATGAGACATCATCTCCCATTACTTTTGAGGACAAGGCTCCTCTCTGAACAACATGAAACAATGAATGAAAGAGTTCAGAACCCATAGGTACCTGGCACTAAGGAACTATCTCTTTGGCTAGGGGACATCTCCTGATGCTGGAGCCTTTAGCTCCTAGAGCCTTTAGCAGCCAGCAATTTCTGCCCCTCCTTCCATGTATGACCTCTGGACTTAACGGATGCCTTATGACATGGGTCATAACCCATGTGCTTTTTCATGAGTGGTCATGAAAAAGATGCAAACTTCTGAATTATCTACCCTTACCACGTGACTTGTAGTACTGGGAGAACATAGGACCTCTTTCTGTAATGAATTTGATCTGTGTTGAGCCTCCCATTAGTTAATGAACTTTGGTGGAAGGGAATTTGGCCTCACTTAGAATGCAGGATCATAGCTGAGTCTAATTTAAATTTTGGTGATGAGGTCTGAGAAGTGCTTAGGCCTGTGCATAGGAACTTTGGACTGTATCCTTCCTTTTTACAGAACAGGCTGAGCTGTAGATTAGTAGTAAAATTTATATTTACCTCTGATGGCCATGATTCCTCATCAGATAGAGAGTTGGTATGTTTGGCAGCAGAACACTAGGGGTAAAGGCTGGAATAAACAGTTCACACTTGCTGTGGGACAAAGGAATATTCTGAGGGTTGTGGGTATAAATCTCTTTTTGCAGTCAAAGAAGCTTACAGAACACACAGGATCCCATAAACAACAAAGGTGAGATTCCCTACAGGCTTGCAAAGGGTTAATATGTGAACAGAGGAAACCCAGGCATTTCCTTTCAAACCACTCCATGTACCTCCCTCAACCCTAGAGTCTGATGGGCAAGGGGAAAGGGTGCTCAGAGGTGAAGTGTGGGAGAGTGCAGCATAGCTCATTAGGAGGTGCATGTGTTATTGAGGCTTTTCATCAGTGCTGCTTGATGAACCAGTCTCCATGGGATACCTCAAAAGGGTAGTCAGGAGAGAAGTTGAGGAAGAAACCTTTGAGGTTCACTGGGGAGTGGCCCTGACCAGAATCTCACAGTTGTTCCAACCCATGGTCGGTCTCCATGCATCCAAAGACAGATGCATTCTCACACCAAATGCACTCTAAGCCTGGATAGGATAGTGAGAAAAGGCTTTGGCAGAACCCAACATTCCTGGCCCACAGGACAGGTGATTAGGAGCCACTTAGGCCATTAATCCTGGGTGCTGAAGAGTGAGGCCTATGTGGAGAGAGATCCTTGTCATCCTGGCTGCCTCAGACAAAACCTACCAGTTGACCACAGGCCTCCTGGAAGAAGAACAGCAAAAGAATGCCCCAGCTGAGTTTAGACCACTTTACAAACCTACAGAATTGTGATAAAAATAAATGATGGATTTAAGTCACTTAATAGTAGCAATATAGTAGGCTGCAGTAGGTATCTGACAAATGGGGAAATTGCATTCCCACAACACAAGAGGTTTATGGCTTCTGAGGGAAGAGGGGCAATGTGTTTGTGAGAGATTCTATAACAAGCAGTATTTTATTATAAAGAAAGACGATCCTATACCATATGTCCTGCAGGCTACAACTATGGAGCTTGACAATGGGCAAGAGGAGCTGAGAAGGTAAAAGACCAGCTTACGACACTGATATTCATAGTGGATAATGGGGCTATTTCAGTGTAGTTATCTCAGCAATTAAATCCACAAAGTTCAAGATCCTAGCTTCTGTGAGACTTCTGTATATCATCTTTGTTCTAACTTTACATCCTATTCTATGTTGAAGAATTAAAAGTTGTCAGGCAGTTTGAAATCTCTGGTGGTAATTTGACCTGGTGTTTCCCTGGGATAGTTCTTACCTTTGGATTTATTGTTTTCAGGGCCAGAATTCTCATTTCAGAAGAATTCTCTTTCTTAATTGATTTCAGGACATGAAATATAAAATCTATAAAAAGAAATAAGCAACTGCAATTATAAAAACTGCTGTTCCAGTGGGAGAATTACACAGCTATTACTAAAGCATAGCACAACATGACTGCCTGAAAAATAAATATGCATACAAATAAACATCACTTCATATTTCAGATAAACACAGAGTACAAACACTTCTGTACCAAAGACACTATGATAGAGAATATAGATAAAATGTAGGATTTGTGTTTTTCTGGGAGGAATGTGTGGGACAATTAGTTTAATTCATCCAACAACTCTTTATTGGATATGCATTCTCTGTCAAATACTTTTCTGAAACTGTGAGTACAGAGATACTGGACTTCTTTGTTGCCAAAGAAGTATGATTGGTATTATGACAGAGATAAGTATCTGGGACCACAGAGAAAAAAAGCATTATTCCAGAATGGAAGGAGGTCTCAGCAGCTCCCCAAAGTTAATGAAGCCAAAATCCATCCTGAAGTAGGAGTAGGAGTTAGGCAATTGAAGTTGAGCAGGAAGGTTGATCTGGATAGAGTAAATGAATTAGGTGAGAATGAATTGGGTTGGGGGTTAAAGAATTGTGGAGATCTGTTGAACTACTAAGAAGCATGACTAACACAGTGCTCTAGGGTTTAGGTGGGAGGGCTGCTGAGCAATAGACCCCACAAATGAATATAGTCCAGATGATAAATGGAACGTGTAGCACATCCTGAGGAGTTTGGAATTACCATGGCACAATGGGGAATTATTGAGGGATTTTAGGCAGGATCATGACAGGATGAGTTGATAAGATTTGTTTTTTTATTGTGTTATTTTTTTGTGCTGAGAATTGAACCCAGGGCCTTGCATGTGTTAGGCAAATGATCTACCATTGAGCTAAAACTCCAGTTCCTAAATTTGGTTTTTAGAAAGACATTACTATCTAGAAAATGTAGAATGGTTTAGAGCTGGTCAAGAGCCCATTTCTGAAATCCAGGAAATAAAGGAGGAAGTTCCAAATAAAAGCAAAGGCATTTGGATTGAAGAGAAGTGGACAAATTTGAAAAACGCATAGGATAAAAATGCATAGGTTTAAATTATGTATTAATAGCAATGTAAGAAACTGAAGACACATTCAGACTAGTTACTTTGAGATACAGTTTAATAAAGAAATTGTTTACAAAGGTGAGGGCAGAATGTTGATACTCCTTAAAGGAGACAGACACAATGGGAAGTTATTTCCATCCCTAGACTTAAATAGCAAGTGGAGAGAATAATCACTGGAACCTGACAAGGAAGTGCAGTATAGAAAAACTGACATGCTCTGTGACAGGGTCCAGTTCACAGGGTATGGGAAGGGGTGAGGACTTGGGCATAATTACCTGACTTCTCTTTCTTCCTTCTCTTTGGTGCCTTCCTGGGGCTTTGCATGTAGGTTCACTGGTGCCCTTCATATTGAGCCAGCTTCTAGGGACACAGAGCAAGACAGAGATAAGAAGAGAGATCAGAAGAAACAGCAGGAGTTTATCCAGCTTAGGAACACATTAAATGTTGGGGATCAGAAGCAGGAGTCAGATTGATTTCCAGAATTATAGCGTGGGACACAGAGTGGATGGTGATCCCATTCATTGATACAGCAAAGTACAAGGCAGATCAGTTTATTGTATTTTTTGGAAATGGGAAGTTTGGAAAAAGTGAATTTAGTTTTGGAGATGCTGAGTTTCAGATGCCTTTGTTCATTTAGTAGACCTTTGATAAGACATCACTGTGATCATGGAAGTCTATTTATTTTAATGGCAATAAGTTCTATCTCCTTCAAGAGTCCTGGATCAACACGTTTTTTACATTTTAGTTGGTATCAGTGATCTTGATGACCTCTCTGAGTCAATGAAAAAATCTAAACAGTTTGTTGTGTTTGAGTAAGGATAGAATCAGTCAAAATGTTTCCATAAAAATGATTAAACTCACACACATTTTATTGCTTTAGTAGCATTAGCCTAACATATCATGTTGAATTGAAGTAGCATGATGAAATGAAAACAGCTAGATTTGGAGCCAGACACAATTTAATTAGGATATGAGCTCTGTGATTTACTTGCTGGGTGTCCTTGGGCAAGTAAAACAAGTAATATAATTTCTCTGAATTTCAGTTTACAATTTTGTACATGAGGATAACACTTTATATGTCAAAAGTCCTAAAACAGTCCTAGAAATGCAGCAGAGGTGTGAAGAGGTTAAACAACATTAAAAGCTATCATTTAAAGTTCTTTTTTAGTTAGAAATAATTTTTAGTGCTAGAAATCAATTCAGTGGTAAAAAACATGTACAATAAAACAGGTTCTCTCTGACATGCTTACAAAGATTTTTATGTGACCTTGTCAAATGCTAATGGTCTATTTTCCACAAAGTCAGAAGTTAAGTAGATTAGGATTTTTTTATAATTAATTTTTTAAAGAAGTCATAACTGGGCCAAATGTGTTCCCATCGCCAAATGGAGTAAGTTTTCTGGAGCTGTAACATTCCTTGCCTCTCATACTGTTCGCTAACTGATGAAAATTTTTCTTGACATTTCTATAAACTGGGCAAGTTTGGCAATGTGCTACTTTTTTCCCTATCATTAACTTATCCAGTAGCATGAGACTGACTTGTGAAGGACATTGGGATGGAGTTTTATAGTTGGGAGAGGTGTAAGAGCTCCAAGTTTCTCCTGGACGCTTCACTGCTTTCAGAAAACATTCTTATTCACCAGGGTCTGCATTGCCAGTGTGTGTAACACTAAAATATATAAGCAACACTGGCCAATTGAGTTATATATTTCTATCATCAACATGCACTCTTAAAATAAGATGTGCAAGTGGCTTTTGAGTGAGACTTTGGGAACATTAAAATCAACAAGTAATATTTTAAAAAAATCTTGTTTTGTTTATTAGAAAGCAAAAAGAGAAACACTAAATAAAAATCTGCTACAAAGTAAATGGAAGTTTCTTATAAACTCTGCTGGAATGGGGGGCCCAGAATGGGAACTTCTGAATGTCTGGACCTCACTAAAGCTACAAATGGAAAATTGCAACTAAGGTAAAATTTCTCATCCTTCTGATCCAAGAAGAATCTGTTGTTACGCTTCAGTGGTGTCTTTTCTTCTTTCTGTGAATCTTCTTCTTTCTCTCATTCTATACATCAGCATTCTCTTCCTTTTTCATCATGCTAAAAGCGACCCATCTCTTAACCTGCATTCCATACCAGCCTTTAGACATAGCATATTCTACCCACTTCAATTAATTCATCTTTATAACTGACACAAATTTCTCAGGTTCATATTCTCAACATTCTGTATGACTTGTCCAGCTAACCTTTCTGAGCTGGGTGTTATTAATCTCTGTCACCAGTCAACTAATAATTGGCTGATGTTGGGTCAAGCTATCCCTGATCTATGTACTACAGCCAGAGGGATGACATTGTGTGCGTGGGTGCTTTTGCAGCATAAGCTGTGAGTGGTACATGCAAAGATAGGAGTATGTTTTACAAGTAGAAGCAAATAGAAAAATGTAATAAACCCATACCAATTCCAAAATATGCTGTGATTCATTCTTTTGTTGTATTTCAGTAAGACAGAAGAAGGGAAGGAGCTAATATGCACAAGGTTTGACATGTGGGAAATTACCTTGAAGCAATAGCAGCGTCCAATTATGCTACCAGGCAATTTCAGAGGTCACGGAATAGAAAGGTTCACAGACTAAATGGAGATGCTTGAATGGCATAGCTGATCAAACCAATTCAAAACAGTGAGAGCAAGTAAAACAGAAGCTAAAGGAAAGCGATCAGGTGAATTAATAGACTTAGTCTAAAATGCAATTGATATGTACAGACCACACTACCCAAATTATGCTATGTAATATATATATTTTTGATCTCGCTGTCTCTGTCTCTTTCTCTCCCCACTCTCTCAGCCTTCCTCCCTGATGTTCTGTTTACAAGGACCAGAATTGAAATTTGAACAAAAGAGCCCCAGGTATCAACAAACAGAAGGCACCTGGGGCCCAAATACAACACTAGTCTTTTATAGAGATACAGGAGCAAGTACACCTGGCTTAGCTATAACTTACTAATTAGCCTATGAGTGATTACAAGTTTTGTGGTTTTGTGATAGAGGATACACTGGGATGTAATGAACCCATCCTGGATAGCTGAATTTTGGATAACATAGCTGTCAGTTCAGAGGTGGCATAATCCTCTTATTAATTTGTCTTTGCATTTATTTTTATTTGTCAATATCAGACTTGTTTATTCTCTTATACATTCTGTGTATTCCATTTTGAACCTGTTTTCTGAGTTTCTAAATTACTTAACTATGGGTGTTTAATATGTCTTGTGAATTCTACCTGTTTTACAAAGTACTTGGCTGTCTTATGGTTCAAACTTAATATTTCTAATGGATTTCACTAATTCTATTTATTTTTCTTTCTTCTAGAACAGAATTGACTATTCTCAAATAATTAGAGCAAGCACACATTGTAAGTTCTATGGTGCATCCACTGAGATAAAAACTTCCATGTGTTGTCTCATTTAATATCCTCAACAGTCCTTAGAGGTTAGGTACTACTAAAATAGGAAGGAAAAGCTAAATGAAATTATATAATTTGTGCAAAAAGTCACAAGATGGTAAATGGCAGTGCTAGCATTCACATGAGTTTTGTTCTTCCTCATGTTTACTGGCTTACCAAAAGTTCCAAGTCTTGACATGTGGTGAATAAGCCTCTAATATGACCCTTGTATTACAACGAAGACATATGCTTACAAACCTGTCTTCACATTGTACTGTGAGGTACTCACAGACAGGGACTGTGGCTCATTCATCTCAGTATCTGCAATGCCTTTCCCAGGGTTTCACAAAGAATACATATCAATAAGTGTAAATATTCCCATTTCGAAAATTGCAAGCTACTGTCCTCCATAATATTTGCTTCTTTCCTTCTTCCTTATTGAGTTCCACCCTTCCTTTCTCCCACCCATCCTTTTTCCCAAGGAGTCATAACATTGTGAGATGACTTTAGTAGTCTCTGCCAAGGATGCACTTACATAACTCCCCATCTTACCGTGTCCTCTCCCCTTGCTCACCATCGTTTCAGACTGTGCTCTCACTCCTGAACATCTGTAGGGGACAGAATGATCTCTAAATGTAGCCTCAGTTCTAAGGTATCATAACCTGTCTTTTCAGTAGTACAGGGAATAGAAAGCAGTTTTACTTAATGAGGTAGAACATCGAAGCTGCTAGTCCAGGAAAGATATCAAAGAAGGTTGCTCATGTAACTTGTCAGCTTCTTGATTTTTACTATGCAGGCCTTCCTACTCGCCTGGGACATAAAAATGTGTGATTTAAAAGGCATTAGATATATTTTTTCTGGTTTAGCATGTTTAACGAATCTCAGACATTGTAAAAAGCTGTGGAGCCTATAATTCTCATGCTCCTAGTATTGGCAATTATCTACATGGAGCCAGAGGGTAGCATAGAATTATAAAGTGTGGGTTAGTTATTGTCCAGCAGAGTGTGAAGTTGCTCTGTTTTATATTTTTCAGATAATAAACTGACAAAATTAATTTGGGAATGAAATGTTAGTAGGAGACATTAAAAGGCACAGGCTCATGATTTCTTTTGTCTGGAGAGCAGAACAGTCTTACTGGAAAGATAAATGGCATGCCCAAAGTCCTACAGTGATTTCTTAAGATTCTTTTACACTCTGTGCTATTAATCCGTTCACTCATCCAATCCACACACACTTACCGAGTCCTCTGACACATCAGGCGTAATGAATGACTAAGTACCGACTTATCCCTGAAAATACCTTATCTATGTCAAATGCCAAAACCTTCCCATTCAGTTAATTCTGCCTGCCTCTGACATACCATGACCCCTCTGATTGTGCCTCCTTGTACATCCTCTCCCTTCTTATATGCTCCAGTTCTTGCATCTTCCTCTTCCACTGTCTTCTCATTTCCCACTTCCCTTCCCTTCTTTCTTGGAATGTTTGTTAAATAAATGTGTCCAGGGCACTGGGATTGACACTGAGAAGACAATGCAGACTAAGAGTTTCTGCTTTCAAGAGATCCTCTGTATAATGAAGAGACGCATGTCAAGCCCCAAATTACAATACAGTGTAATGAAACTCCTGCTTTACATCTGATTATATACATCGCATCCACGTAGTCCATGGTTATATCCCAATAATTCTTGGGGGACAGATCCTCAAAATTTGAAACCGGTTTCAAGCCATCTTTGTGTGTTTCAGAGTCCTTTGTATTTATTGCACATGCAATAAATGTTTTCTGAATTAAACCTGAATGGATCAAAATGCTGTGCAAATCGTGTGAGACACCAGGTCATGTATTGCTGTCTTTGGTTTCTTGTTGCCTTCTCTTTCTGAGTTTTTTTTCCTTGTGTCATGATGAAATAATTTACTTTTATTGTCCACTTATTATGGGTTAAATGCATTGTGTTAAGTGAAGTAAATAATATTATCCACATCTTCCAGATGAACTAATTGAAGCATAGTGAGTTAAAAAATTCAATCAAAATTATGATCTTGTAGAACTGAAGAAGCTTGGATTTGATTCTGTAATGTGAATTCTTGTTTATGATTCTGCAGAGCACACTGTAGTAGATATAGAATCATAGGATTGAAGCCAAGTAGCCTTGACTGTTTTATACAAACTTGAGTAAAATAATTAATTCCTTTGAGTTTTAGTTTGCTGAATAATGGTGATAATATTTCCTTAAATTATTGACTTAAGGATTAAATAAAATAAATATCCATCACATGCCTGGCACTGAGGAAATGATGTTCCTTTGCCTTCTCCTCTCTTTTCAGAAACCCAGTATTCTTGAGAATGGGGCCTACCAAGTCCCTATGGGGAATCAGAATTTTATAGCAGGGTAGAAAATCTCTGTCCCTTTCATAGGACTTAATGGGAAGCATGCAATGTAGGGGTGAGAGGGATGAAGTGGTTTTGGACCTCTAAAATCAATTATATTCCAGAATTAGAAGTAAGCCACAGCAGTCCTCTTATGCAAAGGGCTTTAATAGATGTTGCATCAGAATATGGAGGTATTCCTAGAAATTGTGCACAATTGCTTCTTAGCAAATTTTCTGTCTTTGGAATTTCTTGAGAAAGTTTGGGAGTGTAGCACATAGTTCCTCACCTTAGTGTTCTTTCTCCAATCACAGAGTGGCTCTGGGTGTGTGCCCTCCTGTCTTCCTGTGATAGGCCCAGGAGTTTCAGTGTGCTCATCTCTTTTTCTTTGTTACCTGCTTCATTCTTGGTTGCTTGTAACTCTCCTTGCTTGTTTTTCTATTTGTTTCTAAAGGAAAATCCAGAGAAATACTTCTTGTTTCAGGAGTTGCTGATTATTAAAGAATAATATATATTTAAAATATTTTATTAGTGCATTATAACTATGGCATAATAGTGGGGTTCATTTTGACATATTTATACATACATGGAATATAATTTGCTCCATTTCAATTTCCAGTACTTCTTTTTTCCCTTCCATCCTCCTTTCCCCTGTTTCTTTTCTTCTATTTTTCATGGTATCTGCACCCCCCTGCCACGCATTCCCCCCTTTGCTTTCTACATATAGATAGAAAACATTTGATCCTTTGCTTTTTGAGACTGGCTTATTTCACTTAGCACGATATTCTCTAGTTTCGTCCATTTACCAGCCAATCCCATAATTTCATTCTTTATGCTGAGTGACGCTCCATAAACATACCACATTTGCTTTATCCACTCATCTGTTTAAAGGCACCTGGCTGGTTCCATGAGTTGGCTATTGTGAATCGAGTTGCTATAAATGTTGATGTGACTGTCTTATTACAGTATGATGATTTTAGATCTTTTATATAAGTACCAAGGAGTGAGATAGCTGGTTATAAGTTGGTTCCTTTCCTATTCCTCTGAGGAATCTCTATACTAATTTCCAAAGTGGTTGTACTAATTTGCAGGTCTGCCAACAATGTATGCCTGTACATTTTCCTCTACATACTTGTCAGCATTATTATTATTATTATTATTTTGGTACCAGGGATTGAACTCAGGGATACTTGACCACTGAGCCACATCCCCAGCCCTGTTTTCTGTTTTATGTAGAGACAGGGTCTCACTGAGTTGCTTACTGCCTCGTCATTGCTGAGGCTGGCTTTGAACTTGCGATTCTCCTGTCTCAGCCTCCCAAAGTGCTGGGATTACAAGCGTGAGCCACCGCACCTGGCTTATTTTTACATGTATTCTTGATGATTGCCATTCTAACTGGAGTGAGGTGAAATTTCAATGGAATGTAATGAATGTAAACTAAGTAACAAACTCATAGAATTTTAGAGAGTTGGGCTTCCTGACCTGACTCCTGTCTGACCTAAAAACCAGGAGTCTTGTTGCTTTCATTCTAATTAGTGGGGGCCACCAAACTTCCCCTTCCCCTGCTAATCTACCAAGTTGAATGATGGAAAGAAAGAAGATAATGATTTGTATCTCCTAATTTCTAGAAGATAATTTATGCTAGCCCAAGAGATTCATTTTTTGGGGGAGAGGTTGACTGTCTAATAAAGCTTATAGAGCACTTATCATAATGTTTTTAAATGTAAAAATTATGTAAAATTACAGAGGATAACAATTTTATTGAAAAGAAAGTAGTCTGAATATTAAAAAAAGTTAGACCTTTCTGTGATTAACCAATAAACAGTTTTAGAGTGCAATGGAAAGAGATGGCTGTGTTTTGGTTCCCAGTATGAGGACACAGAGCCACACTGTTGGGACTTGAATGACTCCTAGGGAGAGCTGGTTCAAAGTCTTTAGACAGGAAGATTGTGATTCAGTGTGACTAGGGACAAGTCTAAATACTATTGAAAATTCATAAAAGTGATTGGTGTAAGTGACTATGCTACTTGAAAATATTTATCCTTTCTTCTGGTGAGAAAGTGACATTTATTGCACAGTAATCTGCTTTGTTACTTATAGTTTATGAAAATGGTGAATTTCAATTAGTGATAAGTAAAAGTAAGGTCAAATAGTTGTACCCATTCTAGTGTTTTTTTTTTCCTTTTAAATAAAACTAGGGATTGAACCCAGGGATGCTTAACCACTAAGCCACATCCCCAGACCATTTTTATATTTTATTTAGAGACAAGGTCTTGCTGAGCTGCTTAGGGCCTCGCTAAATTGCTGAGGCCGACTTAGAATTTGTGATCCTCCCACCTCAACCTCCTGAGGTGCTGGGATTATAGGCGTATGTCACTCTGCCCAGCTCATTCTGGTTCTTGGACCCCAGAAATCTCTTTATAGTCCTGTTAACATTCTGTGGACTCTGTCCTAGGGCTTCCTGTCAGCTATCCTCTTTCCCTTTTCTTTTTAATAAGCTGCTATACCTGCTCTCTGGGTCTTTCTCATTAGCCTATAATTTTGCAAAAATACCGTGGATCGCCACTAATGTCAGGATAAATTAACAGCATATGAAAGAATAAGGAAGCTTGAACAGTTAGTTTTGCTTGAGGCTTCAAAATACAGTGATGAAATTTTGCTTTTCCACCTTGCCATTTCTTGGCTCTTTTTATTTTCATTTATATTTTTTTGTGATTTTTAAATTTATTCTTTTTAGATATACATGACAGAAGAGTGTATTTTGATGTATCATAAATACATGGAGTATAACTTCCCATACTTGTGTACCTGATGTGGAGTTTCACTGGTCATGTATTCATATATGAACATAGGAAAGTAATGTCCAGTTCATTCCACTGTCTTTCCTAACCCCATCCATCTCCCTTCCCTTCATTTCTCTTTGTCTAATCCAATGAACTTCTATTCTGCCCCCTTCCCCGCTTCTTTTGTGTCAGCATTCACATATCACGGAGAACATTTGGCCCTTGGTTTTTTGACTTCTTGCTTCTTTTTTTAAAAAAACAATTATTTACTGGGAGAACCCAGGGGTGGGGGAAGAAAGATGGCTGTTGCAGAAGGAGCATAAGGACCACATTGCTCATGGCAAGTTTCCAGATGAGCATGAATATGCAGATTTTAGGCATCCGATAATCAAAAGGCCTGGAGCTTCTTTTCCTGAGCTCCTTATATTTCAGTGCTAGACTCTGATGATCCTAATTAGGTTTTTCTCCTAGATGAATTAGGATTTCAATTATGATTTTATGTGTATCAATTTATGAGTACAGAGGGATGCTGTCTCATCCCTGGATCATCTGATCACTATTGACCCAGCACTGACAGGAAAGGGAGTCTCCTTGTCAGTGTGTCGTGTGTTGTGCTGTTGGCCTGTGAGATGAAGTGCTCCATAGCTCTGGGCATCCAATGAACATGTTTTGGATGGTGCTAACTGAAACTTTCCTCAGCATGGATGAGAGTGTATATCCACATTACCACAGGGGTTCTTCCAGTAATTTGTATTAATCAGAATGTGGTATCCTAAACAAAAGAGAGAATAGTCTTACTATTTTTTTATATGTACAGAACGATTTCTCTGTAGGAAAATGTCCAAACTGTATAGAATGGTGCATTACCTACGGGCTGTAGGATTTGGCCTCTGCTTGTCTTTCAGTTTTTCTCCTGGCACTCTCTCACACTCGCACATGCACTTTGAGATTGAGCCACACCAAACCACCCTTAGATCTCCAGATACACCAGGCCATTTCGCCAGCTGTGCTCCTGGACGTCTTGTTCTCACTGATGAGAATTCATTCATCTTGCTGCTTTCTAGCCAGCTCAAAAGTTGCTGAAATTGTACCTTATCCAATTAAACTTCAGAAATATTTTCTTCGTATTTCCAGGAAGAGTTCGCACTTTCTACCCTGTGTTCTCACATTACTGTGTTTGGTGTTTGCATATCAATGGGAATTTGTTCATTTTTTTAGTATATACTTGTTTGAGATCTTCTCAATTTTGGCTCAATGTCTAGGACACGAAGAATAAAACAGACATCCGCAGCCTTCCCCACAAATCCACAAACATTCCACATCATTTCACCTTCTTGTTTACCAGTTTCTTACTACCAATTTGAATAAGATACCTGGTCCTCTTCTCCATAATTTACCCTCAAGCCATTCACAAAGAGCGTGCATGTTGTAGTACCCTTTCTTTACAGAGGAGTCTTTGCTTGGAAGACTTTGGAAATGTAAGATCCAACTTCAGACATCTTCTTTCTTAAAAATTCTTTCATTACATCTCATTAAGTTTCAGTCTTCTGCCAGGCTTATTCCTCTCTTTGCTTCAAGACACAATCACATTTTAATTTCTTATACATTTTTTTCTCTTTTAAAATTTTTCATTGCTTTAGTTACTTCTAGGCACACTTTTTAGAACTAATAACTAATTGGAGAACTCCATTAAAAATGTGCCATCTACCTGGATCTTACACTTTGATAGTACAGAATAGGAGGCAATTTTAGGATTTTGTTCTTTTTCTCCATGAAACGGAGAAGGACCTAAATAGGGATCATACTTTCCCTGCACAAACTTGATTTAGTTTCCTCATTTGAACTTTTTGAAGGTGAAAGAATATGTGATTAGTTTGGTTTTAAATAATATAAATATTTGTTATAATACTATATGTTTATATAGAATTTATAGCTCTATAAAATATAACTTCATCTTTACTGAGAGTTAATAATAAAATGATTAACAGACTATAAAAAGATAAATTTAGCTTTATTATGAGAGACTTGGGTTTGCTAAACCTGGGGTGGGTTTGCTGGGATTATTGGCAATGGAATACCATTTTTGTAAACTTTTAAAAGACAATCCGTTATACTTTTTTTTCCTAGTAATAAATCAACTTTTTGATAGTTCCCTACTTTTTTTGGTTTTATCACAGAAAGTTTCTGTGGCTTGTGGAAGTACTGAGCCATCAATTCATTATATTTTTGGATTTTTACATGTTTAAAGTAGGTTTATTTACTTATTCAGTTGTTTATTTGTTTGTGATGGCCAATAATTTCCTGGTTCTTTGAACATGGGCTTGTGTCAGTTTGAATGGAATGGATTTCTATGTCCAGCTGATTTTTGTGTTATTATTTCTACTGTTACTATTATTATTTGATGTGTTGCATCCCAAAAATTTTCATGAATATTTTTTTAAATTTATGTTAGAGAACTCAAAAATCCACATGATATTTTTATATCTGGCTTTGTTCAGTTAATGGTTGGTTTGCATTTTTGAGTAGTATTAAAAACATGAATTTTTAATTACTGCATAATATTTCAGTAAATTGATATCAGAATTTACTTCATCATCTCCCAGGGTTGAATGATTAAGTTGCTTATTTCCATTTTGTCATCAGTATAAGTAATTCTGTGATTAACTTCTTGGATTGGATTTTTTCTATATTTTGAATTCCAGAGATATGATTAGTGTCAATAAGATTGTTTTCATGACCTTGATTTCTAGTGTTTTTCCAAAGACAGGAAACAGTATAAAACAGTACAAACCATATAGAAAGGTTATGCTTTATTGCTTTCCAGTTAGCAATGTGTAAATCCACTAAAGACATATATAATATGAAAGATGTTACTTCACTCTTGATATAGTTAATTACTATATTGCTATAATTGAAGTTACCTTACTGAAGTTTTACATGTTTTGCTATTAGTTGTTTTTCTTCTTTTGTAGCTTGTTTCATTTGTATCCTTTATTATTCTATCTATTATGATACCAGTGCTTTTTTACTTTATAAGGCCATTAGATCTAATAGCTATTTCCATGAGTTATATTTTTTGCAAATATTTCACAGTTTTATTCTCCCTTTTATTATTTTGTAAAAATTTGTTATTGGCACTCAAGAGATTTTAAATCTTCATATCATCCACTCTATGGATCCTTTTTCATATGTTAGAAGCCAGAAGATTGAAGCAGATGTCTTCACTTCCAGCCTTTTGATTTGGGGTTTATGACCTTTTTCTTTGTTTCTCTCTCTTTCTTTCTTTTCTTTTCTTTCTTTCTTTCTTCTTTTGTTACTGTTGAGGAAGAAACCTAAAGTCTCAAGCATGCTAGACAAATTCTCTACTACTGAGTTGCATCCAAAGCTGATGGGTTTACAATTTTATCATAATCAGCTTACACATTTTTTTCTTTATGCCTTAAAATGTTCTGTCTTACTGTAACGTACATTTGCATCCATATTTCAAACCATAAAAACTTCTTTTTTTTTTGTGGTTCTGGGGATTGAACCCAGGCCTGATGTATGCTAGGTAAGCATTCTGCCACTGACTCCCATCCCAGCCTTCAGAGCATAGTTTCTTAGGAAATGAATTTGGAAGTAAATTATAGTGCTAGAAAGAACAATTAACCCCCCCATGGGGAAAATTCAATGCATCACTCGAGACTTTTATATAAAAATGCTTTAAAAGATAGGTGTGAGTTACTAACCATAATCATGTATGTTGTTATTGTAACTCGCAACAGTAGTCAGGGAAACAGATATGCTGTTTGGTTGCAAAACCTGAAAGCTTCTGTTGTACTTTTATGCTTTAGTGGTCAGAGGGCTGTTTCATGAGCATTTTTAACAGTATAATTAATTTAATAACAATCAAAATGTATCAAAAGCCTATGATATGCTATGTAATCTTCTAGGAGCTGGTGATACAAATAGAAAAATCCTTGCTCTGCTAGAGCTCACATTCAGAATTGCATTATATAATGGGGAAGAGTGCAGTAACACTGCTAAAGAGCTCTCTCCATCACTGTTCTATTCCTTTTCCTCTTCTATTTCTCCTCCTCCTCAAAACCAAACCAAAACCAAAACAAAACAAAAAAACAAACAAACAAAAACAACAAGGAAATGCAGCGAAAATATTGTGGCAGTGAGAAACTAATTTTAAATAAGTATGACTGAAAAAAAAAAGTCTTTCAATATAGCAGTTAGAAAATCTTGATACTGAGGAAAAGAACTCAAGAAATAAGAAAAAAAAATCCTCAGAAGATATATCTTTGAATAGACAAAGATCCATGGACTTTTGAAATTCATTACTTTTTTGGCGCCTGGGAGATTAACTTGGTATGGCTTTCACCCTTTCTGGAGGGATAAAGGTCACATCTAATATAATTTCTAACCAACCCTACATATTCCAGAAGCCTGAATAAATACAAATATAGCTTTTCACTTTCTTCTAACCTTCAGTCAGTTATTAATAAAAACTTCAATGCACATGTCAGCTCAATCTCCTGTCTCATGTTCTCCTCATAATATCTACATGTCAGCAGAGCCTAGGAACTTACTTTAATAACCCAAGATAATGTTTTGGTTAATACTGCTGAGGAAAATGTGGGTTCTAGGTGGTGGGAGGACCAGATAGTGGATGAGCCTGTGCTTGCTGGTTTGCACCAGGGCTTCCTTCATGGCCTCCTGTTCTCTCCTTTCCATCTGTGTTCTACAAGGTGATTCTCTTAGCAGGGGATATTTGGGATGCATAGAATGAAAACTTACTCTAAGTAGATCAAAGAAAAAGAGAGCTATTGGAAGGGCTCAGAGAAACCTCACAGAAATATTCTGTGGAGACACAACTGGGAGCTTCCTTCTTCTTAGTCTCTACCTCTCTTTGTTATGCTCCCATGCTTGTTTCTGAATAGGAGCTCATGCTTCTTCCCAGTTGACTAGGAGATCTGGTGGCTGATGTTAATTCTCCATGATCTCACCCCATTGGAACAGCTTAGTGGAGATTTCCAAGAGATAAAGTGTGTGTTGGCTAGGTTGCTGGCTAGTCAATGGATTGACTAGCTTTGAGCCAGGTATCACATGTGTTCAATCAATTATAGCCCAGAGGGGAGGAGTTCATTATAGCCCCATTTATATTAAGCAGAACTATGGTAAGATTTTCTGAGAAATAATAAAGGGGCAGGGAAATTCACTATATTAATATAATGAAATGAATGAATTAAAAAATGAGCATCTTATAGTAACACTAAAAATAATGACATAAAAGTTTACTACACTTAAATGTTAAAAATGTTTTTCAAAAATGAAAAAATCTTGAACAATAAAATAGTAGATAAAATTGCAGAAGCAAGAATATGCAGTCAATGAAGTTACTTAGCTTTTTTTTTTTTTTAAATATTTATTTTTTAGTTGTAGGTGGACACAATAGCTTTACTTTTTATTTTTACGTGGTGCTGAGGATCAAACCCAGTGCCTCCCGCGTGCTAGGCGAGCACGCTGACACTGCGCCATAACCCCAGCCCCAAAGTTACTTAGCTTTTTAATAGTAGTTATTGAATATCGGATTTATTTCTGACCTTCTTCTAGGTGATGGTTAGTTACAAAAAAGTCATGTTTTCCCCCTGGGAGGCTTGCAGTCCATTATGAAAACAGGAATTAAATAATATACAAAATAAATGAAAAATAAATAAATGCATTGTTATAAGGCATAGTAAAAGATGCAAAACAATAATAATAATAGCAACAAAAATACTACCAAGTAGCAAACAGGCTATTATGAATGGGAATTTAAGCCAAAATCTAGATGAAAAGCTAGAATTAACCATCTAAAATCAAAGGAAGGGGTTTTCCAGGCAGTAGAAACAGTTGGAACACAGGACTGACTGTAGGAACAAGCTTGATGAATCTGCATAGCCTAAATGATGATTGGGGTGCTAAAATAAACATCTAAATCATAATTTAGGGAAATAAAAGGCTGAGGTTAGAAATAAAAGTTAAAGATTTTAAAATAAATATATTTAAATTACATTAGAACAAGGCAAAGAAAGATGAAGTCCATTTATTCACCATTTATGGAGGATCATATATGTTGCAGGCACTAGCTACACACCTGGATATAATAGTGAAAAAGGCAGTCTCATCTGGAGAGACCAGGAAATGACACATTTTCCTTCAGTTCATCAGTTTTCCTTAATAGATTCTCAACTATTTTCTGACTTGTTATTGATTTTGGTTATTCTTTCCTTGTAACTCCACCTTGTCAATCTGATCATCATATAGAATTCAACTCTTCATAACTCAGGCTTCCCTTCCTCTTAACCTTGTCCAGCCCCACCTTACCTGTACATTGGCTGATTTGGGTGCCCGTTGACTGTGATCCCCTAGAATCATGCTTTTACCTGTACCATAGCACTTACCAGACCAGCTTTCTTTCCCAATATGCTGTAGAATCCTTACAGAAAGGAGTGGATGTTTTCCCTATTTCAAGCATATGGCAAATAGAAAGCTTTAAAAAGACATTTAATTGATAAATAAATTATCCAGAAAAATCAACATTTATTGAATGCATACTTTATCTTGGGTTAATGGGTGTATATGTCCTATAATAATCACTACCTTGAATCTTAAGTTTTATCACCCATATTTTACATATGGGAAAACTGAGACTTGGGGAAGGTAAATAACTTTCACTAGGTCACATAAAAGAGGAATAGTGATTCAAACCCAGGTTTGCCTGTACTTTCTGCCCTGCATTAATCTGACCGCCAGTAATTACTACCTTTCTTTTTTTTTTGGTCTTTTTTTAAAATTTTTATTTTTTCTCAAAAATTGCATTTTAATACATGTCATCAAACATAACAGAAAAAAAACAAATTTTCAGAAGCTGTACACACTGTTCACTGAAAACATTTGTTGAGGCAAATAGAAAAATTTGTTACAATCATAATTTTTCTAACTTTGAACAAAATTATAAGCAGATTAAATTCTTCATATTAAATACCTTTATATGCACTTTCAATGAACAGTATATATATATATTTATATATATTTTTATCAACCATCTTTACTATACCCATTCCCCTTTCCTGCCCCCCACATCCCCCATATCGCATCCAGTGTTCATCTATTTCTCTTATGTTTCCCATTCCCAACTCCCTTATTCATCACCATCCACTAATCAGAGATACCATTCGGCGTTTGGTTTTTTGGGATTGGCTTACTTCACTTAGCATAATGCTTTCCAGTTCCATCCATTTGCCTGCAAATGCCATAATTTTATTCTCTTTTATTGCTGAATAATATTCCATTGTGTATATGTACCACAGTTTCTTTATCCATTCATCTATTGAAGGACATCTGGGTTGCTTCCACAGTTTTGCAATTG